>CM035418.1:10949045-11184045 GCA_020310875.1 Ceratopteris richardii
GTGTGTAGGCTTGTCTTGCACCAACAGCTCCCCCTCAAGCCAAACACTTTGGCTCCAGTCTTCATCTTCTTCATCTTTAGTCTTCAATCACATCCTGCAATCCAATCATGGATTTGAATCTGCATAACTTGTTTCCATCCAATGCCTTTGTAAGTAAATCTGCACATTGCATATTAGTAGACACATAAGTCAATTGAATGTCTTTACTAAGCAACTTCTCTCTCACATAGTGGTAGTGAACCTCTATGTGTTTGGTTCTGGCATGATAAATTGGATTAGCTGCAAGGTGAAGAGAGCTAGTGTTGTCTCCAAATATGATTGGTGGTCTTGTATATAGACCTAACTCTGTATATAGAAGCTTCAACGAGATAGCTTCTTGAGTGGCATTGGCAAGCCCTCTATACTCTGCCTCAGTGGATGACAATGCCACTGTAGGTTGCTTCTTGGCTGACCAAGAAATGGGCTTATCTCCTGCAAAACAAATGTATCCTGAGGTGCTTCTCGTATCATCCTTGCATCCTGCCCAATCTGCATCTGAGTAAACTTTAATGTCAATATCTGATGTATAAGGAAAGTACAAACCATGACTTTGTGTTCCCTTGAGATACTTCAAGATCTTCTTTGCTGCCTCTAGGTGAGGTATCCTTGGTTTGTGCATGAATTGACTAAGCACACTAACTCCATATGCTATGTCAATTCTTGTCAAGGTAGCATAGTTCAAACTACCTACCATACTTTGATACCCTGTGATGTCTTGGACTTCTTCTCCTTCATGAGCACTTAGCTTTAGGTTGACCTCCATTGGAGTAGTAGATACTTTAGCATCCTGCAAGCCAAACTTCTTGACCATATCCTGTACATACTTCTTTTGAGTGATGTAGATACCTGAATTTGTGTAGACCAATTCAAGACCTAAGAAATACTTTAATAATCCAAGATCACTAATCTTGAATTCTTTCATCATCTGTCCTTTGATGTGTCTAATCCCATTGACATCATTACCTGTAATGATGATGTCATCAACATAAACACATAAGTAGATTACCTCTGTACTACTTCTCTTAATGAATGGAGAAGTGTCTGCTTTACTCATCACAAATCCTTGGTCTTGGAGATAGGTTGTCAATCTGTAATTCCATGCTCTAGGTGCCTGCTTTAAACCATACAGAGCCTTCTTCAATTTACAAACATAATGTACCTTTTTTGGATCTTCATAGCGAGGTGGTTGTGACATGTAGACTTCTTCAGATATCCATCCATTCAAGAAAGCATTCTTGACATCTAATTGGTACATATTCCAATTCTTGGATGCAGCTACACTCACCAAAATTCTGATAGTGGGCATCTTAGCCACAGGAGAAAATGTCTCCTCATAATCAATGCCTTGGATTTGTGCAAAACCCTTGGCTACCAACCTAGCTTTGTACCTGTTTATTGTTCCATCTGAATTCTTCTTTAGTTTGTAGATCCATCTGGATCCTATTACCTTCATGGAGTCTTTCTTGGGTACTAAGTCCCAAGTATCACTTTCCTTGAGAGCTTCCATCTCTTCATCCATGGCTTCTCTCCATTCTGGTTTGGTAATTGCTTCTTCATAGGTACCTGGTTCTTCATTCAACAAGTCTTTTGCAAGATATACAGAATGTTTAGTTACAAGTGATGTGTCATACCCAAATCTGATAGGCTTCTTCTTTTCTCTCTGAGATCTCCTCATTGCTTGAGTTGAAGTTTCTGGTTTATCTTCTAATTGCTTCATCTTCATCTTTCCTTTGGACTTCCAAGCCTTGAACTCTTCAAGGTTTATTGTATCATCATCATCTGAGCTTGAATCTTCTTGCTGAGTTGGTTCTTCCTTATTTAGCTTCGGAAAATCTTCTTCCATGTCATAGGGTAGACTAATCTTCCTGCATTCATTTTCATACCAAGAGTCATTCTCATCAAAGATGACATCTCTGCTTACCTTGAAACCTTTGTTTGTTGGGTTGTAGAATCTGTATCCCTTTTGGTTCAAATCATAACCAATGAAGATACATTTTTCAGCCTTGGGGTCTAGCTTTCCCCTTACCTGTGAGGGAATATGCACATATGCTACACAACCAAAGATTTTGCAATGATCCAGAGAGGGTCTCTTACCATGCCAAGCTTCATATGGTGTCATGCCATCAAGTGATTTGGATGGCAACCTATTGATGAGATAAGTGGCAGTGGATACACTCTCTGCCCAAAGATAATTTGGCAACTTTTTCTCATTAAGCATAGACCTAGCTGTTTCTACTATAAGTCTATTCCTTCTTTCTGCTACCCCATTTTGTTCAGGTGAGTACCTTGTAGTAATCTCCCTTTTGATGCCTCTTTCCTGCAAGAAATCTTCAAACTCATTTGAGAAGTACTCTCCTCCACCATCTGACCTTAGCTTCTTCAAGCTTCTTCCTGTTTGATTTTCAACAAGTGCAAGATACCTCTTGAAACAATTAAACACTTCATCTTTATGCTTCATAAAGTATAAAATGGTCCACCTGCTATAATCATCAATGAAGGACACATAATACCTTGAACCAGAAATGGAAGGGTCCTTGCTAGGTCCCCAAACATCTGTGTGTACCAAGTCTAGGTAGTCTTCATGCATGAAACCTTTCCTTGAATATGGTAATCTGTGAGACTTACCAAATTGACATGATCCACATTTGTAAATCATGTGTTGCTTGGATACATTAGGTATCCCAAGCACACATTGATCCCTGCACATTTGCTTTAGAGTCCTTTCACCTATGTGCCCTAATCTCTTATGCCATATTTCTAACTCTGAAAGTGTCTGATCCTTACAATTATACAAAGCAATGTTCTTGGTGTCTTCTAGCTCAAATGTAAATAATCTACCTAATTTCTCCCCTTTGGCTATCCTTCTGAATCCATGTTTTGGGTCCTCCACATATGCTCCATGTTGTGTGAATCTGACCTGCAAACCTTTCTCCACAATCTGACCAACACTCATTAGATTCTTGGTGATGGTTGGTACATAGAGTACCCTGCTCAATAGGTTCTGATTACCATCACATGTCTTCACATTTCCAATCTTAACAACAGAATGTTTAGTGTCATCACCTGTTTGTACCTGATGTTTGCCCTTGGGCTCTTCCAAATCAGAAAGTAGTGCCACATTGCTAGCTACATGGTTAGAACATCCTGAATCAATATAAAATAAATGATCATCATTTGTACCTATCTTGGAGGTCATATTCATGATCAATAGGGAGTCATCTTGCTCCTCTGTGTAGTTGTTGTAGTCTCTTCTATTTCTGAATCCACCTTGGTAATTACCATTGTGGTTGTTGTTGTAATTGTTGTTGTATTGATTGTTGTATCCATTGTAGCTTTGGTGTTGGTTGAATCTGCCTCTCCCTTGAGAGTATCCACCTCTTGAGTAGCCTCTTCCTCTCTGATTTTTGTAGTTCTTGTAGCATTCATCTGTGGTATGATTAGACAATCCACAAATGTTGCATGGTGATGAGTTGTAGGGTCTCCCCCTACCTGACTTACCTCCTCTGCCTCTTCCTCTAGATGATCTACCTCTCCCTGCATAATTGGCTTGAGAGGTAGAACCTTCTTCATCCTGTTTCTTCCCTTTTCCTTTATCTTTAACTTTCTTATCAGTATAGAGAGCAGAGGGGTTATTACCTTTTGATTGATCTCCTGCCTTTGTAAACTTTGCTTCATGTGTAAATAGTTGGCCCATGAGTGTTGTGAGATCAGGGGTATGCATGTCCATATAGAGGTCCATTGCAGTGGTGAAACTTTCCCACTTATCATCTGCCTTGAGTCCATTTGTTACTTGCCTGACTATTTGCTCCTCTTCAGTTTCCTCTCCAATGCTTGCTAGTTGGTCTGCCACATCTTTGATCTTTGTCACATACTCTGAGACTGATTGCTTGGGCTGCTTCCTAAGGGTTGTGAACTCAATCCATAATTGATTTTTCCTAGCCCTTGTGTTGGAAGAAAAATAATTTGACAAGGTTTCCCAAGTCTCTTGGGAAGTCTTACAATTCCTTACATGAGGTAAAAGAAAGTCAGATATAGAGTTTAAGAGATAAGACCTTGCCAAAGCATCATTTGCACACCATTGGTTGAGCCTTTCATGTTCATCCTTTGTGGGTAGTCCTCTAGTCTTGAATGAGGGCAATTCCTCATCTCCTGATATGTATCCAAATAAGCTTCTCCCTTGTAGATAGGTCTTCATTCTCAATGACCAAGCCTGATAATTGTTTCTCTCCAATTTGTCAATGAAGGAAGGGAAACCATCACCCATGTTTACCTTCTTTGCTCTGATACCACTGTTTGGAGTGATGGTTGGATGCACTCAAGAAATGAGTTGATGCTGCAAAACCTGCTTCACACCTGCCCTCTTTTGATTCCAGATATGCTTAGTACACTTGCTTAGCTTCCAAATGACACAAAGAAATCATATATGTACTTTGGAAATGGTTTGTGTAATGATCAAACCAAAACAGACAACTTGGTTCCTTCACAAACCCAAAAAACTTACTATTTCTGTAATGATACCTGCTCAGTGTTATGCTCAGTGTGACCAGCACACTTAAAATTGGAACAATTCCTTTTGGGAGAATTAAAGTACCTTAGTAAGCTACCAATCACAAGTGGAATCACTCAAATTGATAAACCATACACTGAGAAATAAGTTTAGCAAAATTCTGATTACCCCCGACTTTTTAGGAACTCTGCAGACACAGACCAGTGAGCACTTCGAAGCGGATTTCTCCCACATGGCTGAATGCAATCTTCTGAGATTTTGTATGCTTATAGTAGACCTTAAGCTGGTTCCAATGAGCTATAGATCTCTTGATTTGGTTCAGCGAGCACTGAGAAATGCTCCTTGGAAGTTGACAGACTTGGAGTAGGAAACTCAGACAAAACAGAGATGATGAATGTAACTATTTGTATTATATCATATGAATGTACATTCCCATTGGCATGATAACCATAGCACAATGGTACTCAGAGGTGTAGGCTATGGAGTAGGCCTTACACACTCAAGAATGGTACAGAATAGCCTCGGGATTTGAACTGAAGTGACCGCGACTTTTTGATTGCATCTTTTATAGAGAATGAGTTGAGATTTGAATTTGAATTCAAATTCAAATCTCCTATATTCTCTACTCTAAAAATAAGGAGATATTCTCTCCAATCATACCATCCAATTTCCATGACTCTAGTCAATTAAGTGTGTATACATAATGTCAAGTCATTTAGACTTTTACAAAGGAGTAAATGGTAAGAACATCTAAGCATATGTTCATATGAACCTTGCTTCAAGTGAAGCCTTGATAAAACACTTTGTCCAAGCTAGTCTTCCATGGTTCCAAAGTTCCAAGCCAATGTGTGTAGGCTTGTCTTGCACCAACAATATATATATATATATATATATATATATATATATATATATATATATATATATATATATATATATATATATATGCATACACACACACCTAAAGAGACATACACACACATACACATACATGCATACATATGCATACATAATGCATACATACATAATTACATGCATACACACACATACACACACACATGCATACATATGCATACATAATGCACATGCATATGCATAGATACATGCATACAGATACACACATAGACACATACACACATACACACATACCCTCACATAGACACATACACACATATACACACATACACAAACATATACACATAGATTTATACATGCACATATACATGCACACACACAGACATACACACATAGACACATGCACACACACTTACACACATAGACACAAACATATAGATGCACAAATATACACACATATTCACACACACACATACACATGCATACACACAGACATACACACATACACACACACACACAATTACACACATAGACACACACACATACACACATAGACACACACACACACACACACTTACACACATACACTGACACACTTACACATATGCATACACAGACATACACACATAGACACACACACACTTACACACATAGACACACACACACTTACAGACATAGACACACACACATAGACACACACACACACACATAGACACATACAGACACATAGAGATACACACACATATATATAAACACACACATAGACACACAGAAATACATACACACATAGACACATACACACACACACATAGATACACACACACATATATAAACACACACATACACACATAGATACATACACACTTACACACACGTACACACATCCACATACATAGACACACACACACATATACACACATAGACACACACACATACACAGACACACTTACACATGCATACACACAGACATACACACATAGACACACACACACTTACACACATAGACGCACACACATAGACACACACACACATACACACATAGACACATACAATCGTACATGCACACCGATACACACACAAATATATAAACACATACATACACACTTACACACACACACATACACACATCCACACACATTTACACACACACACACATGCACATGAATATACACACACACATACATATATATATATATATATATATATACACACATAGACACACACATATACTTATACACATACACATAGACACATACACACTTACACACACTTACACACACACATAGACACACACATACACACACATTTACACACATACATACACATGCATATAGACACATATATACAGATACACACCTATATACACACATAGACACACACATACACACATACACATAGACACACACACATACACACACATGGACACATACACACACATATATGCATAGACACACACATAGAGACATACACACATATATGCATACACACATATATGCATACACACACATAGAGACACATACACACACACAAACACATACATGCATACATAATGCATATGCATATGCATACATAATGCATATGCATATGCATACATAATGCATATGCATACATAATGCATATGCATATGCATATGCATACATACATACTTACATGCATACACACACATACACACACATACACACACATGCATACATTTGCATACATACTGCATATGCATATGCATACATACATGCTTACATGCATACAAACACTCACATATACACCTACATACACATATACACACATACATATGTACATGTACATATATTGATTTCTAACCCATTTTTTTTAAATGTACAGGTATTATGGATCCTAGTAGAGAGAGAAAAGTCAAACTTACTCTCATAAAAATTCTTATGAGAGCAAGAGTTCGGCCTGATACTCTAGGGATCATCATGCATGAGTACTTAGAGATGCCTGATGATGAGTTGGATTTTACGATCCAGATGCTTACCCAACGATCAGAGGAGGTCTCTTCACATGCAAGAAGACATCTATCTACTCATAGGTATGTTTTTTTATCACAAATCTTTTTTAATGATATTATAACATGTATGTTTATTATTGTTATCTCTCTATTTTCAAGACACCTATACCACCTCCGGATCATGATAGCAAAGCACAAGTGCCTATGAGGACATGAGAGGGATAAAAAATGCGTACTTAGTTGACTTGAGATAGAGTTTGGGACAGGATGATCGCATAAGTGGTGTATAAAAGAGATGTGAACACTTATGGCTCATCGTCACGATAATGCATGGTAGGCATTGCTTTTATGTATATATATGTGGATATGAGTATATGTGTTTATGTATGTATGTATATGAGAGAGACATAGAGAAAAGACTGAGACTAGAGGTACAAATACACACATACACACACATATACATTATACATGCACATTTACACACATATACACATACATGCACATCTATACATACACACACATACACATGCATGCAGTTACACACATAGAGACGTACACATACTCACATACACATACATAATCGTATTACATGCACGTAGACTCACATAATCATATTTACATACATATATACACATACACATGCATACACACACACAACACATGCATAGGCACATATAGATACACATACATAAAAACACATGCATATGCACAGATAGATACACATACATACACACACGTGCATAGCTACATATAGATACACATACATACACACACATGCATATATATATATATATATATATATATATATATATATATATATATATATCCTAATTCAAAAACCCTATTATACATATTCTAATTCAGAAATCCTATTTCAAAAATCCTAATTTGGAAACACTAATTTTGATATTAGGGTTTTACAAACCGGAATTTAGAAACTCTAATTCAGCCTTTTAGCCATATGATTGAAGTATATGTACACAGTGCATCTATTCCTCCAACATCCTACTAGAGAGATGTCTCTGCTCCCAACCTTATGCCTCTATATATAGCTACACTAATCAACGAGGATCATAATATATATAAAGATATATACACATCATGTAGATATTGTTAGGGGCACTTTATATCTTTCTACCCTTTGGGCTATTCTAGAATTGAGATTATTGTACTAAGGTCTATTCGATGGTGAGAGGAGGTTCATTGTGAAGGGCCTTTAAAGGCCACATGATATGCATAAAGAGGGCTATTGCTTTAATGAACATCCTCTCTCTTTGCATTGCCACTCATGGCTTCAGATGTATTTCTTTGTTAGTTAGTTTTTATATCTTCTTGATGTTCTTGGGATTTGTGTTGTATTGTTATTCCTTTTTCTTGTTTAGTTATAGCTATAGCGATGTCGTACTCTCTCTCTTTCTTTCTCTCTCTCTCTCTCTCTCTCTCTCTCTCTCTCTCTCTCTTGCAGAGGCACAAGCTCCTACAAACACTGGCGACCACATCGTGATTGGCCCTCGGATTGGAGAATGAAGTCCCCATACTACGCATCTTGCTCTACTAGAATGACAGAGATGATCTCGTGGTGACTCTGAAGTGTGATGATGACTTATGCCTACCTAATATGCTTCCTTCTTACATGATTGAAAGACGAAGGTTGTCGATGTCTCCATGCCTCTTTTGGACTAGTCAAGCAACGTCACTCTTATGCACATGCCTCAACAAGCAATGGTGCACCTCTTTTCCTCCAACATCACGAATCATGCTGCCATCATCTGTTTCTTCTCCATCTTCATTTGCTATCGCTCATCTCTAGCGGGGAGGCACCAGACAGAGGTACGCACATATTGTCTCTTATTTCTACAACAATTATGGCGGATTCTCATGTAGTCAAAGTATGTGCTGCTGTAGTCGCATAAAAAAAACAAAACAAAATGCACTTAAGTGATGGATGTTCTCAGCTAGTTGGGTCCAATAAGAAGAGTAGAGTGCCCCATAGGCATCCTGGATGAAAGAATCAACGTGGTGATTGATCTGCTGTTGTGTACATTGTGATATTGCATTTTCTGGCATTTTTTCTTTCTTGCACGAATAATTACTTTGATATGCTTATGCATGGTTATGGCGACAATGTCTGCATGTTGATTTGTTGTAGTAGGGAAAAGAGAACTAAAACCGTATAAGTGCGCTATGATGCTGAGCTAGTCATCTGCTTGAAGTCTTTTTGTCAATGTTGTGGCCAATTAAAGATATAATACACAGTGAGCTCTATTTAGAGAAGTCAATTGTTTGCTATGCTTTATACTTTTGTACGTGAGGATTATGTGCATGGGATCTTGACAAATGTCATGGCATGTTGTTTCAGGCATACGTCTTGCTTTACTAGTTTGTGATTTGGAAAAATATGCCTTGCTATAACCATATCGTTACACAAATTGTTCTCATCTATTGTAGTCATTTCATTCCTATGAACTATATTTCGGCTATTGCTTTTGTGACATATGCGTAGCTTGCCAAACTTTTATGACACCTTGGTATACTAGATCTAGTTTCTTTCACAATGGCGTTAGAGCAATGAAGAGCATTGAAAGGCAACGATCTTGTATTTCATGTTATTGATAGGAGGGTAGGCCATGAGTTTTGTGCAGTGTATTTGCATACCTTGGATTTAGTTCGAGGCACTATGCTTTGCATTGCACATTGCCTATGGTTCTAGACATGTTATGAGCCTTACTTGCACTCCATACCATGGTCTAACCATGCAATTTGGTTTGCAAGTATTTTTCATAAGGGTAGAGCATAATTATGTGTGCACATATATTTCTTGCTTGATAGGTTGCTACTACATTGGTTATGTACATGGAGTTGGACTATTCTATTCCAAGAGAGATGCTATCACTTTAGCACTATGAAGATTTACATGGCGACTGTCTATTGGATTGAAGAATTATCTTTAGAAACTTTCTTTTTAACCAGTGTGATGGTGCCAGAGACCTACCGCACAAGTGTGGAGGCTCACGGATTTAAGTACTTGTGGAGAAGGCTTAGAGAAGATATGCTTCATCCTCTCTCTTTCTTATATGACATGTTGTATAAAGGTTCCCAGCCTATAAATAGTTTCCATGTAATTTTCATCTTGTTGAGGGGGTATTACTTATCAAGGGATAGTGGTAGTTCAAGTCCACCATGCGTGCGAGTGTTAGGGGCACTTTTATCTTGCAACCCTTAAGGCTATTCTAGAATTGACATTATCGTACTAAGGTCTAATTGGATGGTGAGAGAAGGTTGAGTGTGAAGGGCTTTTAAAGGCCACATGATATGTATAAAGAGCCTTTAATGAAAATCCTCTCTCTTTGCATCCCCACTCATGGCTTCAGACATATTTCTTTGTTAGTTAGTTTTTATATCTTCTTGATGTTCTTGGGATCCCTCTTGTATCATTATTCTTTTTTCTTGTTTAGTTATAGCTATAGCGATGTCGTACTCTCTCTCTCTCTCTTGCAGAGGTGCAAGCTCTTGCAAACCATACATATACATAAATATAAAATGGAGTAGATACATTATGCATCACACATACATGCCTATATGATGCATATGCATATATACACATGTGCATACTAACACATGTATACATATATCACACACATGCACACACATACATATACATGAAACACATATATGTGCATACTAACACATGTATACATATAATACACATGAATACACACACATATGTATACATACCTGAGAAAAATTTGCTCCTCAAAGATAAAGCTATATATAAAATAATTAGGCATACCCTCGAGCTTAATGTTCTAACTTAAAAGAACATGATTTCATCTCTCAAGTAGGATTCATCAATATTCTAGTTGAATAAAGAAGAATCTATTATCTGATATCCATTCAAATGATTCAAGTTATTGATCGATAACTATAGTAGAATTTACTATCTAATCTGCTCATATGTTTTCATTATTGCCATCATTTTGGTAAGATATCAATATAGTCTCATCTTCATTATACTTATTGATTTCATTTATTTCTTCTATTGTTAAATCTATGTTCTCATGAATCACATCATCTATTGATGGATTAATATTGATTTGTGGTAATTCCTCTGCATCATCAGTAGAATCAGCATGTAGAGTATTATCCTCTTCATCAACAAGATTAGTATCGTTATCATTTATAATGATTCTAATTTCTCTTTTAGATGTTGATGTATGAGTATCTGATGGTGAATAATCAAGAGGACTTTCTTTGATCTCTCTAACAATAAACTGTTCAAACAAATGTTGAGCATGAATGACTTGCCACCAAGGATGAGCATCTGGGTTTTTATAAAAAAACTCTTGTTCAGTATGCCTAGGAAGAATATATGGTTCTTTAGTAGATCGCATTACCTTGGAAGAATCAATTGCCCAAAACCCAGATAATTCATTTCTTAATGTGGAATTACTACCTTTATACTCGGCTCAAAACCAATCAACCTTCAAAATGACCTATCAAAATATATAAAAACAAAAAACCATTATTAGGTGCTTAAAAAAATAATAAACTCTATCATAAAAAATATAAACTTTTTTCTACTTGTTTGAATGTACAAAATGATATTTCGTAGATACCAACAACAGTTCTCACGTAACCAAGTTCGCCATCTATAAGGTTCGTGTCTTTTGAGCTAGCACATGATAGTTGCTTGAAAGAAGCAACAATACTAGAATCCTCTGTTTTACGTAAATAATCAATGGCTTTGATTCTAATATGTTGTCCAAAAGCCCGCAAGCTCCTATTCATACTCGCTAAGGAATGCTTGCATGCATTCGCTATTATATGCTACAAAAGTAGAAAAATCATTTTTTGCTTGAAATATAAATAAAAATGGAACTCCCTTACCTGATAATACCTCGTGTTTTTTTTGAAGAAGACTCGTTGGTCCATGCACGTGGAGCTTCCTCATGAAGTCTTTCAAGCTACTCTCTAACATAATACATGCACTCTTCAAGTATCCAACCCTTTGCCATGGATCCTACTGGTTTTGCTCTTTGTCTCACATAACCTTTTAATATTCTCATAAATCGTTTGACCCAAAAAATCCATCGAGTGTTGACAACACCTACAATCTCTATTTCATCTACAAGATGGACTAATAAATGAACCTGAATACCAAATAATGAAGAAGGAAGCTCTTTCTCCATCAAACATAGTATCTCTTTGCATTCACGTCTTTTTTTGTGGGATCAAGTTTTTGTGAATTTCTTTTGATGTAATCCACCTATACATATCATAAAAAAAATTATAAAGAAGTTAATTCAAAAATAAAAAATAGTAAATATTCATAAATATTAAATATAAAAGTATCATAATTACCTTATAAGTGATCCAAGATGATAGATCACATCTCGTACTCCTTTCGTTGTATATCCCTCGATAACCAAAGGTAAAATATGTTTCAAAAAGTTATGCCAATCATGGGACTTTAACCCAGATAAGCTCTTATCATCCATAGTAAACATGTTCTGGAAAGATGCTCCATGTCCTATAGGAGTCCGAATCAATGAATCCTATTGTTGAAAGTCTGTATCTCTTTTGTCGTAAGTACCCAAGGAGTAGGTGCATAAGTCATTTCCTGTCGATGTCTATCCAAAACTGGCCATAAATTTGGTTTTGAGTTTTGATCTTTCGAATCATTTCTTGATGCTATGGTATCTTTTAACCCAAGAAGATGCAGCCATAATGAATAACCAATATTTTTGAATATATGAATAGGATTAAGAAGATGACATACTTTTAACTCTTTCCAATACTTCAAAGAATACCATATTGATATCTTCTCTGCGAGTGCCAATTTTCCTTTACCTCTCTTCACATACTCATTATCTTCATCATCACTAAAGATCTCTGATTGTGGATCTATCAGAGATCCATCTGTCCATTTTTTATACCAATCCATAGGTGTCATAGGTTTTGAACACTCACTTGTTTCAAGATTTCCATTAAAATGTATCGTTCTCTTTTAGATGTTAATGGATGATCATCAGGCAAAAATCATCGATGTCGAAGATAAATATTTTTGTTGAGATTCTTACTATAGATTGATCTCAACCAATCACCACATTATGGAAAAGCTTTATAACCCAAAGTAGATATTCCTACATCATGAAAACGATAAAAATATAATTGGATTAACTCACATTTATTTGTATGCATATTGAATAAAAAAATTACATCAATACCTGAACAAACACCATATCCTAGAAAATCATGAATAGTCCAAGCCTCAATACCACGAATCGTAATATATCTTTCATTGATGCCTTTCGATACATCAATGACGTTAACACCTCTCCATAACTCTTGGAGATCATCAATGAGAGGAGCAAGATATATAGTCATATCTTTAACTTGTCTTTTTCCTAGGATTAAAAGAGAAAGCATTAAATGTTCCTTTTTAATGTTAAGATATGGCGGAAGATTGTAGTTTATGACTACCACTAGCCATGTTGACCATTTACTAGATTTCATAGAGAATGGATTAACCCGATTTAATGCAACTCCTAACTTGAGATTCTGTGGATTTTGTGCAAATTCAGGCCATGTAGAATCAATACGCTAAAAAGCAACACTATCATGAGGAAGTTTGATTATTCCATCAGTACTTTTATGATCATCTCCGCATGTCAAAAGCTTTGATAATTTGGGGCTTTGAAACATATTTCTAATCTGTAGAGCCAATGAAAAATGTCTCAATAACTTTTTTGGGATTTTACCTTCTTCATCCTTATATTGAGAGATTGACATTTTGGACATGTCAAAGAGTCTACACATTCACCTTTATATAAAATACAATCATTGGGACATGCATGTATACATTGATAATCTATACCAAGACTGTTGATTATCTTCTTCATTTAAGACTAAGTCTTTATTCTAGTCACAATGTCAACTAGATTTTATCAATCTTGGTCATGATTGTCCAAGAACTTTTGATTGGAACTACTCTGAAGTTTGCCCAAGCATTGGCAATAAAATTCCTTTTGGCGATTATTCACTCTGGTTCCACTTATCTAATGGAAAAATGTGAAAAGAGTAAGCTGTTCCAAATCTGAACAGAGTGATGAATTCCAAGAATGTAGTCTACAACCGTGAAGACGGTACTTAAGTCTGTGTAAGGTAAAACATAAATGTTTGCCTATCCTTAAAGGGATTTTGGTAAAAATTCAGAAAGCATGAGTGGATGCTTAGACTTAAGCCATAGAGATATTCCTATAAATTCTCGGTCCAGATAGGTACCTAACGCATCAATAAAGAAGGAATCGAAAGACAAGAAGTCAAAAAACTCTTGTCACTACAAATTGGTCAAGAATAAACCAATTCAACTTGAATTTATGAAAGTTCAAGTATTTGGAATTCTCATTGGTTTTCATTTGAGAACCCTAGCAAAGAAGGACGGATGCTCCATCAAAAGGTTTTCAAGTTCCTAAAGGAAAGCACAAGATCATGAAATGATCATGTGAAGGGATCAAAACCTAGAAAATCTAGTTAGAGATAATTATACCTGAAACTTCAAAACTCTCCTAAAGAATTGAAACAAGAAGGTACTCTATCAAGATATGTTTAGACTTTTGGATAAGTATCACCCACACATTATTGTGAATATAAAATAGGGTGGTATGGGACACAAGATTTTATATTCATATTGATGTAGGAAAGATGGTATGGGACATCAGACCGTGGGATGATAATTATCTTTTAGTCCTAGATTCGATCTTGAAGTTAGATTTGATCCTGAAGGGAATTAAAACTTCAAAGAAGGATTTTAAATTCAAGGAGAATAAAAGTAGTATCTCAAGCTATTTCAAGATAATTTCAAGATCAAGAACATAAGATATGAAGTAAGTAACTTCCAAGATCTTCTTGGAACACTTCAAGATAAATTGTTGTTAATTCAAAAATATTTGATAAATTTATGATCAAGTAGGACTTTGACATTGAAATGAGCCTGTCGACTAAGAAAAAGACTTTGACTTATTTATTTGAGTTTGCTTCAAGTTAGCTAGCAAAACTCTAATGACTTTAGAAAGTTCAGTAAACTCTAGAATAGTGAAGTTAAGGAATTGCTCATAAGATTGACGATTCCGAAGAACTTTTGGCTAAAGCCTTTGAGAAAAGTTTCCTAAGTTGGATGATCTTCATTTTGAATTTGACACTTGGTCAATATATAGTAAAGGTTGATCCATAGTAAATAGAAAACTTTCTCCTACAATTTACATAGGATTTTCAAGCCTATTAGGACCGAGTAGTCCTCAAGTTGGATGAAGAAATCAAGTAACTATTGGTTAGGAGTTAATGATTGTACAAACATCCAAGTCAGATGTTTGGATCAACCAAACTTCAAGTTTTCCAAATCAAATTCAAGTGAGTCAAGAGTTCTCAAAGTCTTATTACCTTTGTTACTAAGCCCATGCACACAATCATGCCCAGAAATGGACTAATACTTTGAATCCACCCAATTCACATGTTTATGCCCAGATCACACCTAGTAAAAAACTATGAATGGACCAGGAATGTTTTTAGATCCAACCTTATTATTCATTCACTACTTTGAACTTTGACCATTTTATCAAAGTGCAAAGCGAGACAATGTTTTGAATCATTTGGGTAGGGATGCCACCACAGAGATGAGACATGTTCTTCCAGTTCTAGAACATGACCATGTTCTTCCAGTTTTAGAACATGAGGCTCGGGCGTTGCCTACAGTATATATAGCTCTAATTTTTGAGAACGAAAATATTTTCGAAGGGGGGAAGAATGTAATAAAGTAATTCTATGATCTAAGGGTCTAGTTGGTTTAGACGGATCTGAAATCGGAGACCATTTGGTCACCCATGTGTATGACCAAAGATCTCGAGTCTAGACTCACTAGAAGGTCATTTACTCTTGTAACCAAGTGATCCACTTAGCCTAGTGGTTAAGACTCAAGGATGTGAAGGAGGAGGTCTTGGGTTCAACCCCCATGTGATACACGAGGAGAGTATTTTGGCCAAGGAGCTCCAGAACCTTCTAGAAGCATCCACTTGAGTTAACTTTGGTTAAGTGGAACACTTGGCACACATGTAGTTACATGGCTGACACTTGGATGGTTAGTATTCACCTACCCAAGAAGGCAGTCCCCTCGAGAGAGCTATATATAGAGGCATTTGGTTGGGAGGGGAGTCATCTCTCTAGCACATGGTGGTCGTAATCTTGCAGAGTCATGCATTTATGATTAGTCTCTTACACTCATGTTAGCTCAAGAAATGATTGGTTTTTAAGCACTAATGTGTTGCTATTTAGCAGGAGAAGATGTTTGATTGCAGGTTATGGAGAATACAGGCATATTCAAGATGCAATTACTGATGTTAAGCTACTGTAGTTTGAAGGTCCAACTTTCGGGGGAAAGAGACAGAAAGTGCTCTCTAAGTTTTCGACGGGCACAAGTTCTAAAGGGGAACTGGTATTGGGGGTGGTAATGATGAGAGGGAGCAGACCTTGAACCAACTTCTAACTAAGATGAATGGCTTTGAAGGCAAAGTGTTTGTAGACTAAAGTGGAGGATTCTGAAAAATCTTTTGGGATAGAGGCCGATGGCCGATGGCTTAAAGGTAAGTTGGTGAAGCGTGGGAAAACGGGCGGTGCTGGAGGCATAAGGAGGGCCGTGCCTGATGATGGTTTAGTGTGCTTGGACAATGAAGCTCATCCTTTGTACCTTGGCTGTTGTGCACTATCGGCAATGGACTACCCTCATGTGTGCATTGAGAAAGCAGACCTCATTATTAATGTTGGACATGATGTTGTTGAGAAACCTCCTTTTTTTTATGAAGCATGGAAAACCTCCATTGGTCATCCACATCAACTTTTACTCTACTAAGGTTGACAATGTTTACTTTCCACGGCTAGAGGTTATGGGAGATATTGCAAATGCAATATGGCAAATCAAGGAAAGCACCAGCCATTAGTCACATTGGGATTATGAATATATGCTTCAGACCAAACGTGACATGGAAATCCACATGAGAATTGGTGTGGATGACTCATCTTTCCCCATGGCACCACAACGTGTTGTTGCTAACTTAAGGAGGTCCCGTCGGTCTTTTCTTTTCTGCCTATAGTGGGTGGGAGGAAGGGTGTTGCTATTAATTTTATCACAAAAGAGGATGAAAAGATGCTACAGGATATTATGAAGTTCTTCAATGTTTTTATCGAAGAATTGCCGTGGTGGAAGGTTTGGGAGGAAGGGTCCCATCAAAACGGAAAAGGGGATTCTTCAGAGATGACAAAAACAGCTACAGAGTGATGCTAAGGAGACCGGGATGCAGACAATGGAAAAGCTCTATGGTCCGAGCCAAAAGAATTGAAGAAGGGCCCTTCTGCATACGATTCGCTCTGTGGGTGTGCGGGAGTTCTCAACCTGACGGTTTTTGACTCAGGCATTAGCAGCAAAGAAGGAGGGGATTTTACACTCCTTCGATCATGTTCATTCTCTACGCGCTCACAACTAGCATGCAGCTCTGAGGTCTTTTGATGCGGGAGAGGTGGAGTCTTTTGATAATACCGACAAGGAATCGACATCCTATGATTTGTTGGTCGCTTTCCCTTAGAACGGTACTAAGGACAAAGGTTGCAGGCTAAAACAGAGATTGAAGAGCGCAGATAGTCAATAAAAGAAATCGGAACCAGGATTTTGGGAGATGGTTTTGATGAATAACCCAAAAATGATGCATTACAAATATGTCCTGATTCTAAATCGATGGATTACTGTGAAGGGTTCGGAGGCATGTCCAGCCAGTCATCTGTGAAGGGATTGGAAGGAGTACGACTCAGATAGCCAAAGACTTTTGTGGACAGGTTACCCAAGGAAGATCAACAGGCGAGTAGGTGCATAGCACAAAGGTATTGTGTGTGTTATTTTTCATCTATCAAAGAACTTTATCGAACAGTTAGACGTTTATGCCTGAAGAGTTGTCTCTGACACGTATCGGTCTGATTTACCCTCTGTCTTTGTTAAGGGAAGTGTGGGCATTAATACGTGTTTTCAGACATTGTGACTCATCGCCAGAAAAATATTGTGCTCTTTATGTTCGTAGATGGGTGATGGTATCGCATTTTGTTTTGAGATTAAGTTTCAATGCTGAGATCGTAAATATTCCAGTGGAAGCAACTGTAGCGGAGTTAAAATTTATCGTCCATAACACAGTTTTTGGACAATATAATTTGTCACCCATGTTTGGAGGATGTGTCTTACCATCTGTTATACCGCTCGTAGAAGGAGATGAAACTTAGCGCTGAGTTTGTACAGTGCCATGCATATATTGTTTTGGGTCATAGAACGATGGTTGTTATGGTAATGCCTTTTCTCGAAAAGGGGCAATCCTTCAGTTTTAATACTATGAATTACTCACGATAGTTGTTGAGGATACCTCTTCCAAATGGGTTGCACAATTTATAGGGTTAGCCTCTTGAAAAACCTGCAAAATTGTTAGGTTGGATTGAGCACTAAGGAAGGTAGTCTTGCATATACCGGTGTAGGATACTGTACTCTTAATCGATCCACTGATGTTGTTTAAGCACACTAGTCTTTGTCTGTGTGCTTGATGATGATGACGACCGGAATTCGTTTGGATGAACGTACTGGTATGGGAAGGTGCTCAGAAGGATAGGGTGCTGCCTGTAAGAATTGATGGGGGTAATCAACTACATATGATTTCGCATTGACACAAGGCTTCTAATTGCTGATATTGGTAAATAAACTGAGTGCACATCAGTGAATGTCCAGACATAGGGGATGAGTACATGTATGAGCTTTATGTGTCGTTGCACTTGACTTCGGGGCAAGTACTGTTCAACAACACCTGCTGGTAATGACCACTAACTTTCCTTTTGGAGCAGTACACTGAGAACGTTATAGAGTGGGAAAACCTGTAGCGTCACTATAGCATTGCTTGAATTGGCATAAAATTACTTGAAACCATCCATCTAATTACTACATTGACTTCAGATGGGATGCTAGTGGGTGTGAGTGAGCTCATGAAGCTGTGCCATCTGCTCATGATCCTTGAAGGTAATTCTTGGGTAAGTCAATTGCAGGGGTCGCAGAAAATTGACCACGAAGATTTTTGAACTTTTGTAAAGGGAACTCCCCTCATGCCGTAAGATATTAGGAAGAGTGGGTCATGTCGGGCTAAACTGGGAATTGAGTGAGAACAAGAGGAGAAGGATAAGAGAAAAAGGGGGCTATGTATGTGAGTGGAAGGAGGTCGGGAGAAGGGTGAAAGAGTGAATGTGCATGTGAGTGGGAAGGTGCATCTTTGGGAGTGAGTGTGTGTGCGGTTGCGTGAGAGTGTTATGGAAAGGGAGAAAGGAAATAGAAAAGGGAGGGAAGAGGGGATAAGTAAGAAGGTGTGCATGTGAGTGCATGCATGTGTTGGTGAGTGTGTGAGAATCAATTGTGTACAAGTATGTGTGGGAATGCATGTGTGAGTGCATTAATGAGTGTGAGTGAGTGAGTGTGAAAAAAGAGAGTGCGGAAGCATGAGGGTGTAAAAAAAAAAAAAAAAAGGGGAAATCAGGTAGGTGAGAGGGTGTATGAGTGTGGGTGTATGCATGTGTGCAAGAGGAGAACAGAAAGGAACAAAGGGAAAGGGGAAGTAAGAGTGCATGAGGGTGTGTGAAAGCATATGTATGTGTGAGAGTGAGAGAAGAGGGTTTGCAAAAAGGTAACCAATAGAGTTTAAGGCTCCTTGGTGCATGTATTTGCCTGTATGTTCCCGCGGTACATCAGAGTGTAATTGTGGATTTATGGTGATCAAAACTAACCTAGCATCAGAAATTTTAGCCAAAATACCATTGTGTGTAGGCACTTTCCCTTGGACTAAGAGGTTAAACATTTTGGTGTGTCTATCGGGAATTTGCTTGGCACGTCTCTATAAGAGAGTGCCATAGGTTCGCCTAGCGCCACATGTTGGCCGAGCTTGCGGACTCCAGATCTAGTACATGAGCGAGGGGAGCTCATCCTCAGGAGCAACACAAACGCAAAGAGAGGAATGCGCTCAGAGAAGAGCCCTTGAAAGAGAAAGGAAGAGGTGGGAGTCGCAAGGTGAGTCTACCTCGACTAGCTCGAAGAAACGTGCCAAACACGTGTACTCCTGTAGGAGAGTCGCGAATCAAGTGCAAAAGTTTGAAGGAGGGATCCTGAGGCCACGAGCACTAAATTTTTGGGATCGAAGTGATATTGATATCACACCTCTATTTGAAATGGCTCAGCGGATTTCGGTTCACTTGGGGGACTTCACCAAGTTCTCAGGTGCTTGGGACGAGGATCCTGATAGTTTTATCCAACTGTTTGAAGTTACTTGTGAGGCCAATGAGGTAGTTGACCAGGGTCAAAGGTTGAGAATTTTTCCATCTATTCTCCGTGATGAGGCAGCCAATTGGTATGGGAATTTGACACCACAAGAGCGTGGAACTTATCAGATGCTAAAGGAAGCCTTCTTGGCAAAGTTTCGACGACAAGGCTTCCAAGATAGATTGGCCCAACAGATGGATTATCTGCGACAGGGAGTCAATGAGAGCATTGATAACTACATTCAGAGAATGGAAACCTTGGTAAGAAAAATGGGCGCGAATGCCCCGAACGATGAGACATTGAAAAGAAGATTCATTGCGGTATTGAGAGATCCTACAGCGTAGCAGCATATCAGCCTGACAAGACCTGCAACTTTAATAGATGCTAAGGAACAAGCAAGGCTTTGGAAGGAAGTACAATTATGTCAACAGAGCAAGATGGAGCTCTTACACGAGCCAATGGGAGGCCAAGGAAACATACCGATGAAAGATCTTGGCCAAGGAAGTCCCGCATTGACGACCCCAGCTTTTGTAGCTGCCACTAGCACGCCAGGCGAGGTAAAGCCTACGCTAACTGAAGAACGAATATTGGAGTTGGTCACACAAGCTATAAAAGCTACCACAATGACCCAAGAAACATACACAGTAAAACCATAGGTAGCTACAAACCCGAATCAAGTGTTTAGATCGAACACATGGTGTGGAAAGTGCCATGGTTACAGCCATTTGGCTTCAAAATGCCCTACAGTCTCAAGAGTATCCACAGATAGATCACCACCTAGAATGCGTTGCACTTTTTGTGGAAGGACAAATCACACGGAGGACCGATGTTACAACAAGAGGGCCTATGAAGAGAGGACCATGAAATCGGGAGATACAAGAGAAAGATCCTACACGGGATTGCCTGCTCAAAGTGTCCCGCCTACATCTCGTTGGGAAAATAGACAAACTTATGGATATGGTGCTCAGGGTCATGGAGGAGACTATCTGAGAGGAGTCGCACGTGATAAAAGGAGAGCTGGTCCAATCCAGTTCTGGAGATGCCATGGCTTTGGCCATACTTAATCTAGATGTCCAAACGAAAAGAAACCAATTGATTATACCCCACTATGTAGGTACTGTAGTGGAGAGGGCCACTTTGATGAAGATTGTCCAAAACGAAGAGCTTCCACTGGCAAGGATAAGGGACCAGTAGGGTCCTCGAATTATGTTGATACTCAAATTCATTCCACAAAGAGAGCTCAAGAGCACGTTCCTACGATCGGAGTAGTGTTCAAGACACCGAACCCTCAAGAAGGCTCTAGCTCGTCAATGCACTTTGTGGATGCTTACCAGGCCAAGAAACCACATAAAGAGCCAATTGTGGCAGTAGTCACAAGAACTCAAGAGTATTTGAAGAAAAATCCAGAAGGTGGAAGCGGAAAAGCAAGCCAAGAGAAGATACCCGAACATGAAGAGGTAGAAAACCAAGTTGAAGGATTTGCTGAGCAGCAAGAGCTTGAGGATGGGGAAGAGATAGAGATTCTTCCACCAGTGACCAAGGAGTTTGTGCCAGGCATAGCACAATTCCCTGAAATATTAAGGGCTCCAAAGTGTAGGAAGGAAAGACAAAGTTTGGAGGAAGTGGACATCTTAAAGCTGCTCACTGACACAGAAGTCACGCTGGACATTGGCACATTGCTGAAATGTTCACCTGCATATAGGAAACAATTCTACAACGAATATATTAAGAAGCCGAGGAAATCTCGAGATAAAAAGAGACAAGATAAAGAGGTCCAAGGTATGATTCAAAGTATTACGACGCAATTGATTCAAATGCTCCAGCTGTGACAGTCGAGATTAAAGGATATGCAGTCCCCGGTGCTCAGTTAGATAGTGGAGCCGCAGTCAACTTAATGACTGAGTACATGATGAAAGCTTTGGGCCTAAACCACATGGAAGAAACTCCAACGTCCTTGAGAATGGCAGATCAAACACAAATGAAGCCTGCGGGTCTTTTGAAGAATGTAAGCACAGTTGTGGGCGGTCTAGAATTTAAAGTTGACTATCTGATAGTAAGACCAAGGACCTCAGAGGCTACCTTCTCGATCTTACTTGGACGGCCATGGCTGGTGCAAGCCAAATGTGTGCACGATTGGTGCATAGGATTTATCACAATTGGACCGAAGGCTGATCGAATACAACTTCAAGTGTCTCCAAACTTGACCGGCAAGAAATCGACAACAGCTGAGGAAAGGGAGCAGAAAGCAAAGGAAAAGGTTAGACAAGAAATGGCACGGGTAAGATTTGCCTTGTGCACAGAAACTTCCAAGGACCTTTTGCAGGATGGATTTAACTTGCAATTGTCCAAACTCCAACACGCGAAAGTGGGCGAGTACAAAGATTCACTAGTTTACAAGGATGACTTAGACTAGGAGTTGCTAGGATGGTTGACACATACCAGTGAATTTGAGTGCTACATGTTGAGTATAGACGCAAAGGAAAGCAAAGCTACCCAATCCCTGGAGAAGGGAACTTCAAAAGAAGAGTTGAAACTGGAGTTAGCTCCGACGATGGAAATACAACAGTTGAGAGAAAGGGTTAGAGTACTAGAAGCATAGCTTCTAAGGAGAAATCGGGAATCGAAAAAGGAAGCGAAGAGTAAGACTAAAGTGTCGGAAGCCATTGCAAAAGCTGAACTAAAGAAATTGGGTCCAATCGAAACAGAACAAAACAATGATTTACTGGCCAACCATGCATGCGTGATCGGGGAGCACTTTCCAATCACAGCGTCATCAAGGAATAAGGAATATTCGCGAGAAGCTCAGGTGGAAAAATGGGAAGTTTTCCCAAAAAAGTTCTTGAGCGTGGGGTCAGAGCTACCAGATGGAGTATGAGATTGCATTAAATTGGCACTCAAAAATATCAGCAAGGCCTTTGCATGGTCATACAGTGGTCTGAGAGGAATTGATCCTCGAATCTTCCAACATTATATAGATTTGGAAGAAGGCACCCGACCAATATGTCAACGACTTAGGCGGAAAAATCCAGTCTACTCGGAATTGATCAAGCTGGAATTGACTAAGTTATTGGAAGCAGGATTCATATATCCCATCGCCTCTAGTGAATGGGTATCACCAATTGTAGTTGTTCCGAAAAAAAATAAGAAAATCCACATTTGCATAGATTATCGAAAGTTGAACGAGCGCACAAAAAAGGATCACTTCCCTTTACCGTTTACTGATCAAATCTTGGACAGAGTGGCTGGTCATAAATTGTACTCATTTTTGGATGGTTTCAGTGGGTACAACCAGATCCAAATCCATGAAGAAGATCAATGAAAAACTACTTTCACGACAGAATGGGGTATGTATGCATATCATGTGATGCCATTTGGATTATGCAATGCACCAGCCACATTCCAGAGGGCAATGATAGCTGCATATCAAGACTATTTGCACGATTGGATGGAGATATTCCTTGATGATTTTGCGATCAGAGGCAACGATGAAAACATGATGGAGAGGATCGAAGCTATTTTAAGAAGAAGCATTGAAAAAGGCATCGCATTAAATCCTAAAAAGTGTACATTTGGAGTACGAAGAGGATTGCTCTTGGGACATGTTATTTCCCAAAGAGGGATCGCGGTTGACGAGGATAAAGTAGAAAAAATCGGACAACTTCCACCTCCTCAAAACTTGCGGCAACTCAGAGGATTCTTGGGGCATGCTAATTATTATCGACGATTTATATTAAATTTTGCATCAATAGCAGCACCACTGACGAATATTTTTAGGAAAGACCAACAATATCAATGGACTGGAGAGTTTCAAGTTGCATTCGACTTGATCAAAGAGAGATTGATAAATGCACCGATTTTGGTAGCACCCGACTGGACGAAAGAATTTCATGTGCACACAGATGCTTCTCATACTACGGTTGGAGCAGTGCTATGTCAAGCCGATGAAAGGAAATTGGACCACCCTATTTATTACGCAAGTCGAAACTTGAATAGGACTGAAAGAAACTACACGACTACAGAAAAGGAATGCCTCTCGATGATCTTTGCGGTAAACAAGTATCGGCATTACCTGATGGGAAAGCATTTCACATTTTATGTGGATCACGAAGCCCTAAAGTATATCATTAATAAACCCGAGCTATCAGGGCGATTGATGAGGTGGATGCTACTCCTACAAGAATTTCAGTTCATAGTGGTAACCAAACCAGGCAAAGCGCACATATTGGCTGACCATTTATCTCGAATTATTAATGAGGAGCCAATCTCCGGTGTGCCCGATGATGCTCCTGATGGGCATCTATTTCAGGTTGATGCTAAAGTACCTTGGTATGCCGACTTGGTGAATTTCTTGTGCACCACTAAATACCCGTCGGGAGCAAGCAAGAGAGAGAAGCAAAAACTGTTAGCACTAGCAAAACACCATAGCATCATTGGTGGGCAGCTCTATCGATATTTTTTCCATGAGAGCATTTATCGGAGGTGTCTCGAGGAAGAAGAAGCAACCCTAGTTTTGAGGGCATTACATGATGAACCCTGTGGTGGGCATTTTGTTGGTGAGCTGACGGCAAGAAAGATCTTATTGGCTGGGTATTGGTGGCCAATGCTGTTCAAAGACTCTCACACATAGTGCAAGAAATGCGACAAATGCCAAAGAATGGGCAAACCAACATTAGCACATGCTGCTCCTCTTACGCCAGTGCTGGCTCTTAAGCCTTTTGAAAAATGGGGAATTGATTTTGTGGGGCCTATTGATCCTCCCTCAAGACATAGATCCAATAGGTATATCTTGGTCTGCACTGACTATGTTACCAAGTGGGTAGAAGCCAAAGCTCTGAAAACTGACCGAGCTATTGATGTAGCTAAATTTTTGTATGAACAAATTATCACCTGATTCGGATGCCCGTTGGAGATAGTGAGTGATAGAGGAACACATTTTGTCAACGAATTGATCAATGAATCAATGGAATTGTATAAGATCAAACATAGGAAAAGCACTCCATATTACCCGAGGGTGAATGGACAAGTGGAGGTTACCAACAAGGTTCTTGAACAGATTCTGACAAAGACAGTAGCTGTGCATAGGCGAGACTGGGATGAGAGACTTTTGGAAGCTTTGTGGGCGTATCGAACATCCTACTGAGTGACGACTAAGAGCACTCCGTTCTCCCTAGTATATGGCGAGGAAGCCATCTTTCCCATCGAAAAAGAAGTGCCGACATTAAGAGTGGCCATCGAGGCCAGGCTGGGAGAGGAAGAGTCATTGAAGGAGAGGTACATACAACCGGTCATTGCACAGCAAAGTCTGGAAGCTATTCAGAGAAGACGTAAGGAGAGGCATGACAAGAATCTCAAGACCTATGCGATTCAAGAAGGGGATTTGGTGCTAGTCTATGATAGTAAATATTATAAATTCCCGGGGAAGTTATAGCTAAGATGGGCAGGACCGTTTAAAGTGGTGGAACTCAACTCCAATGGTTCCATGCAAATTTAGGATTTAGGAGAAGAATGTGCTCCCCTGAAGGTTGACGTGCTTCGGGTCAAACCATATTTCAAGTAGCATTAGAATGGGAGAAGCCAGATGAGATCCAAGCGAAAGGACGTAGTAGACTACTTGTACATAGATGTATAGTTATATATATATATATACATATATATATGCGCATATGTTAGCTATGATTTTTGTTGTCATAAAGATTATTCCTTGCTAGCTCAAGAATTTTGGACTTCTAATTATTTTTATTGTGTTGCGCAGAGACTGTTAGGAGCTAAGTAACAAAATGGCAGATCAAATAACTCAACTCTATTTGTACGAGCTGGGGATATATTTCTCAGACCAGACATTCGCCCGCATGGACATAGAGGTCGACGACTTTGAGACCGAGTATGATGTGGAGCAAGCGCACTGACTGGTATGCTTCATAAACCAGGGTTTGGATGTTATATTTCATATTGAGTGGTTTGAAACATACCTGATCCGACATGTAGGATGGGCAGGGGATCGATATTACTATTTCGACCCTTCAAGGGAAATGCCTAACGAGGAGAATGATATCACTTGGGCTTGGGCAGATGTGTTAACGATAGGAAGTGATGATGGAGCTCCTGAAGTTGAGCTTGACTCTCCCTAGGGAAGTTGTCGGGATACGAGTATGAGGTGAGGCTACATGAGACATCCAGGAGACCCACATTCTAGATCATCTAAGGATAGGTATATGAGGGACCAAGGCATAGCTAGTTGTAGTTACCTAGTGAAAAGTCAAATCGATGAATACATATGTAGTGTCTGTAATTGAGAGAATGGAGTGAAGAGGTGGTTGATCTCTCAAAGGTTGGAGTGTGTATGTTTGCATGTCTGTGTGGAAAAAGTGGGGAAAATTCCTTTCTTCCTCTCCCTAATTCTCAGGACTGGGGCAAATTAATTAACTATGAAAAAAAAGAAAAAAAGAAAAGAAAAAAAAAACATTGTGTTGTTGTGATTGTACCAACACGCTATGGTGGGCTAGTAGGTGGGTGGATTTATCCTAGCCGGGTGGTTAGGACCACGAGCCGCAGCTAGTTTCGCCATAGGCTTGGGATGTACATGCTTGTGTCTCAGCTACGTGCCATAACGGGTTGATAGGTAGGTGGAGCCATCGTGGCTGGGTAGTCACGACCACGAGCCGCATCCAGCTTCGTTATGGGCTAGCTGATTTATGTACTTGTCTATCGTTATGTGTTTGTGTGTTGCGTTGCATTGGTAGATGGGTGGAATTAACTTGGTCGGGTGGTCAGGTCCACGAATCGCATCCAATGTCAACGTAGGCCAACGTGTGAATATAATTAAAATTTACACATGAAATTATTCCCCACTCTTGAGGGGGAGAGAGAGAGAGGAGAGGGCGACGATCACCTGGAAGGGAACGTTATTTGCTTGTGTGATTGGTATATGGCGGCTTGTGACAGATCAGCTCACTCTGAATCAACATTCTCAAAGGCACGGATACTGTATATGTACTTATAGATGAGACCTTTAGTGAGGTAATGCAACGGTTTGCTTTATAACTTGTGTGCTTTATCCGAGGGTTTTCCAGAGTGTGGGACACTCCAGGGTTTTTTATGTAGCTCTTGACTTGTACTCGGGTCTCGATGGCTTTTGTGGGACGACGATGGGAATTCTTAGGGAGTGTCTATTCATGGAATATGTGTACATAGCGAATAGTAGGTCAATAAAAGGGGTATGCATTTTGGGTATGTTGCATCTCCCGTTGAATTCATTTCAGTTGTTGTTGTTTATTTCCGTTTCTGTTTTTTCGCAATGACAGTGCATGTGTAAAACATGGAAAGGTATGCATGTGTTATTTTGGTTGAGAGTATTTTCATAATGGAACGCATGAGCAATTTGATGCATGTGGGAATATGGAGTTGAATATATGTGCAAGTTCTTGGATCATTTGGAAGTGAGTGCTTTGTATGTATTCATGAGTGTTTTTAGCAGTAATAGCTTCAATGAGTGCAGGTCCACTTGGAATGATGGCTCAATGAAAAGGTATGCAAATAAGTTATAACTGACATGTTCTTGGCTGATTGGATTATATTGCAGCATGTAGTGGCTCGTCGAGGACGACTTCGCAATAAGAAGAGGGGACTATGTTAGCTCAAGAAATGATTGGTTGTTATGCACTAATGTGTTGCTATTTAGCAGGAGAAGATGTTTGATTGCAGGTTATGGAGAATACAGGCATATTCAAGATGCAATTACTGGTGTTAAGCTGATGCAGTTTGAAGGTCCAACTTTCGGGGGAAAGAGACAGAAAGTGCTCTCTGAGTTTTCGACGGGCACAAGTTCTAAAGGGGAACTGGTATTGGGGGTGGTAATGATGAGAGGGAGCAGACCTTGAACCAACTTCTAACTAAGATGAATGGCTTTGAAGGCAAAGTGTTTGTAGACTGAAGTGGAGGATTCTGAAAAATCTTTTGGGATAGAGGCCTATGGCCGATGGCTTAAAGGTAAGTTGGTGAAGCCTGGGAAAACGGGTGGTGCTGGAGGCATAAGGAGGGCCATGCCTGATGATGGTGTAGTGTGCTTGGACAATGAAGCTCATCTTTTGTACCTTGGCTGTTGTGCACTATCGGCAATGGACTACCCTCATGTGTGCATTGAGAAAGCAGACCTCATTATTAATGTTGGACATGATGTTGTTGAGAAACCTCCTTTTTTTAATGAAGCATGGAAAACCTCCATTGGTCATCCACATCAACTTTTACTATGCTAAGGTTGACAATGTTTACTTTCCACGGCTAGAGGTTATGGGAGATATTGCAAATGCAATATGGCAAATCGAGGAAAGCACCAGCCATCAGTCACATTGGGATTATGAATATATGCTTTAGACCAAACGTGACATGGAAATCCACATGAGAATTGGTGTGGATGACTCATCTTTCCCCATGGTATCACAACGTGTTGTTGCTAACTTAAGGAGGGCCCGTCGGTCTTTTCTTTTCTGCCTGTAGTGGGTGGGAGGAAGGGTGTTGCTATTAATTTTATCACAAAAGAGGATGAAAAGATGCTACAGGATATTATGAAGTTCTTCAATGTTTTGATCAAAGAATTGCCGTGGTGCAAGGTTTGGGAGGAAGGGTCCCATCAAAATGGAAAAGGGGATTGTTCAGAGAGGACAAAAACAGCTACAGAAAAGGAGAGGGGGGCAGATCTATTTCTTCTCCGTTGTTCTGACTGAAGAGACAGAAAAGGGGGTGGACCCCTTCAGTTTTTGTATGTTTCTGCTCAAGAGAAGGAAGGGGGAGAGCAATAGCGGGCTGCTCGCCTTTATGAGGGGGCTCTCGCACTTTTTGGACGTCTTCTTTTTTGGGCAGATGTCGAGGGGGGAGGTAAGAGAGGGTTAAAAAGGAGGGAGTGATCATCGGTTGGGGGCGGCATCAGGAGTTAGCAAGCTCTGTGTGGGTTTCATTCAGGACAGAAGAGAGTCGCTCGGTACACACTCCCTCTTGCTCTTGCTGTGGAAGAAGGCTTGGCCACAAAAAGCAGCACGAGAGTGCATTTGTGGAGGGGAGGGGAAGCCACAGGTTAAGAGGAGATGGGCTTCTGTGTTGGCAAGGATCGCTGCATGGGAGGGCACTGCACAAGTGGAATATGCTGATGCTAAGGAGACCGGGATGCAGACAATGGAAAAGCTCTATGGTCCGAGCAAAAAGAATTGAAGAAGGGCCCTTCTGCATACGATTCGCTCTGTGGGTGTGTGGGAGTTCTCAACCTGACGGTTTTTGACTCAGGCATTAGCAGCAAAGAAGGAGGGGATTTTACACTCCTTCGATCATGTTCATTCTCTGAGCGCTCACAACTAGCATGCAGCTCTGAGGTCTTTTGATGCGGGAGAGGTGGAGTCTTCTGATAATACCGACAAGGAATCAACATACTATGATTTGTTGGTCGCTTTCCCTTAGAACGGTACTAAGGACGAAGGTTGCAGACTAAAACAGAGATTGAAGAGCGCAGATAGTCAATAAAAGAAATCGGAACCAGGATTTTGGGAGATGGTTTTGATGAATAACCCGAAAATGATGCATTAGAAATATGTCCTGATTCTAAATCGATGGATTACTGTGAAGGGTTCGGAGGCATGTCCAGCCTGTCATCTGTGAAGGGATTGGAAGGAGTACGACTCAGATAGGCGAAGACTTCTGTGGACAGGTTACCCAAGGAAGATCAACATGTGAGTAGGTGCATAGCACAAAGGTATTGTGTGTGTTATTTTTCATATGTCGAAGAACTTTATCGAACAGTTAGACGTTTATGCTTGAAGAGTTGTCTCTGACACGTATCGGTCTGATTTACCCTCTGTCTTTGTTAAGGGAAGTCTGGGCATTAATAAGTGTTTTCAGACATTGTGACTCATCGCCAGAAAAAATATTGTGCTCTCTGTGTTTGTAGATGGGTGATGGTATTGCATTTTGTTTTGAGATTAAGTTTCAATGCTGAGATCGTAAATATTCCAGCGGAAGCAACTGTAGCGGAGTTAAAATTTATCGTGCATAACACAGTTTTTGGACAATATAATTCGTCGCCCGTGTTTGGAGGATGTGTCTTACCATCTGTTATACCGCTCGTAGAAGGAGATGAAACTTAGCTCTGAGTTTGTACAGTGCCATGCATATATTGTTATGGGTCATAGAACGATGGTTGTTATGGTAATGCCTTTTCTCGAACGATTGAAAAAGGGGTAGTCCTTCAGTTTTAATACTATGAATTACTCACGATAGTTGTTGAGGATACCTCTTCCAACTGGGTTGCACAATTTATAGGGTTAGCCTCTTGAAAGACCTGCAAAATTGTTAGGTTGGATTGAGCACTAAGGAAGGTAGTCTTGCATATACCGGTGTAGGATATTGTACTCTTAATTGATCCACTGATGTTGTTTAAGCACACCAGTCTTTGTCTGTGTGCTTGATGATGATGACGACCGGAATTTCTTTGGAGGAACGTACTGGTATGGGAAGGTGCTCAGAAGGATAGGGTGCTGCCTGTAAGAACTGCATATGATTTCGCATTGACACAAGGCTTCTAATTGCTGATATTGGTAAATAAACTGAGTGGACATCAGTGAATGTCCAGACATAGGGGATGAGTACATGTATGAGCTTTATGTGTCGTTGCACTTGACTTCAGGGCAAGTACTATTCAACAACACCTGCTAGTAATGACCACTAACTTTCCTTTTGGAGCAGTACACTGAGAGCGTTATAGAGTGGGAAAACCTATAGCGTCACTACAGCATTGCTTGAATTGGCATAAAATTACTTGAAACCATCCATCTAATTACTACATTGACTTCAGATGGGATGCTAGTGGGTGTGAGTGAGCTCATGAAGCTGTGCCATCTGTTCATGATCCTTGAAGGTAAATCTTGGGTAAGTCAATTGCAGGGGTCGCAGAAAATTGACCACAAAGATTTTTGAACTTTTGTAAAGGGAACTCCCCTCATGCCGTAAGATATTAGGAGGAGTGGGTCATGTCGGGCTAAACAAGGAGGTCGAGAGAAGGGTGAAAGAGTGAATGTGCATGTGAGTGGGAAGGTGCATCTTCGGGAGTGAGCGTATGTGCAGTTGCGTGAGAGTGTTAGGGAAAGGGAGAAAGGAAATAGAAAAGGGAGAAAAGAGGGGATAAGTAAGAAGGTGTGCATGTGAGTGCATGCATGTGTTGGTGAGTGTGTGAGAATCAATTGCGTACAAGTATGTGTGGGAATGCATGTGTGAGTGCATTAATGAGTGTGAGTGAGTGAGTGTGAAAAAAGAGTGCGGAAGCATGAGGGTGTAAAAAAAAAAAAAAAAAAAAGGGAAATCAGGTAGGTGAGAAGGTGTATGAGTGTGGGTGTATGCATGTGTACAAGAGGAGAACGGAAAGGAACAAAGGGAAAGGGGAAGTAAGAGTGCATGAGTGTGTGTGAAAGCATATGTATGTGTGAGAGTGAGAGAAGAGGGTTTGCAGAAAGGTAACCAATAGAGTTTAAGGCTCCTTGGTGCATGTATTTGCCCGTATCTTCCCGCGGTACATCAGAGTGTAATTGTGGATTTAGGGTGATCAAAACTGACCTAGCATCAGAAAGTTTAGCCAAAATACCATTGTGTGTAGGCACTTTCCCTTGGACTAAGAGGTTAAACAACTCCCATGGTGGTCAATGCCCCCAACTAGGTAGATGCTCAAATTGACATTAATATTCTTGATAAATCCAACGAGTTTGATATGAATGTGAGGTCTAATTCAACTTGATGGGTCTACAATAACAATTTCTTAGCATCGTTGCCAAGGGTGAAGCCTTCATCGTTGAGAAAGTGAATGTAAAGAAGTGGACTGATGTAAAAATAAAGTTGGAAATTAATGGAGATTACTCATTCATTTATCGACTCGGGTTCTTGTTTTTTTTACTTAAATTTATATAATCCATAAGAAATAGTTAAATTTATGTGTCAAAGTGTAGGACTTCCATCATTACAACAAGTAATTTCAACAAGGAACTCATATGCAATATTGTGCAATATCAAAAGACTATAAAATTATCATTTCCACACATGTGAGTCTGCAAAATCTATCGATGTTAGTGACAGGAGAGAGAGTCAGAACTTTGAGAGCTCATAGTGCAAAATGAAAAGTTGCAAATTTGTTGAAACTTTGAAACGAGGTAGCAAGAAGTAGGATGTATTTACAACCTAATTCTTATAGCCATTGGAGCATTATACATAGAGCATTTAAGATCAAGAGATCATGCATACCTCTTCGATAGGAAATTAGATTACATGCATCCGAGTACTATATTGTGACAAAATTCATTTGATCCTTGGAGAATCATCTTTATTTCCTGAATAATTATAATATTTGGATTTCACTTTTTTTGCATACTAATGACTTGTTACTCTATAAACATGTGACAATAGTTGCATTATACTTGGTAAATAGAGAAACCTAGTGTTAGAAATTCAAAGATTATATATATATGCACACACACATATATATATATATAATCTTCAAGTGCTCCTTACAATCGTGTGTGTCCTTTTCACTCACATCTTATGCTAGATAATCCATTAGTAGTTATCCCTGTCTCTTCTTGTTTCACTACCCATGTCAATGAACACATTTGTTTAAAGGAAGTTTAGCGGAAGCATACTCTTTCACATACCTTGAAGTAACGGAAAGAAGAACTATACAAGTGAAGCTGGAGATAGTACCCTTTGGACTTTCATATCCCAACAAGTAATAATTAGAGATATCAAATTGTTTGAAGCCGATACAAATTGATCTTGAACCCAGTACATGTCCACTACCCTTGAGAGAGGTTGAATCCTCACTTCAAAAGATGAAGGTTCCAAGCAGTTAGACCAACGCACACGAACAAAAGAATAACTTTATTTTTGAGAGAACAAGGAATTTGAAATGTCCATTGAAATAGAACTTGAACTTATACACTCTGGAATCTGCCTCACGACTTTCGAAACATACCGTTACACAACATCCCTTTGGACAAAAATAACTAATTATACTTATTTCTCTGTTAAAAATAAAAACTAATGGACGGATCATCACGGATGAAGGAATTGCAAAGAGCTGAGCTGCACCCGCCTACACAGCTCGTAGTTTGAGACAAAGTTAACGACTAAAACAAGATGAACCATGCGCCGCGTATGCGCTCTCTTTCCTCTCGTACTAGTCACACTTACGACTCACGAGTCACGACTCAAGAGTCAAGACCCATGAGACCTGGGTGGTGGGGCAGGTCGTCCACTCATGCCTTTCGCTCTCCGCAGCGCGGCAGCCTGCTAACTTGCTCTCCTTATTCTCTGTAGTCTTTACCTCAGCACTGAGGAGGAATCGTGGGTGTTGGTTGACTCGCTTGGACCTACTCTTCCGCGAAACAGCTCATAGCGCTCTGTGCATAATACAGGAATCTGCAGAACAGTGGATACTGGGTTCTTCATCGCATCGGTCTTTATCTCTTTTTCTATGCTCAATGCGCATGGCTGCTTGCCCCTAAACAGCTAGCCTGCCGCAGACCTGGTGGCGGTGTTCAGCTTTTTAACCTCCCATGCTTTACAAAATTCGCCGTCTGTTCATAGCGTCTGGTTGGATTTTTCCTCTGTCATAGCTTCTATGGAAAAGGTGAGGGGCTGCCCCTTGTAAGTTGTCACAGTTCTCATCAATATATCTCTTATCTTTGTTTCTCTCTCAAAAAAAGAAAAAAAAATCGCCGTCTGTCTGGGTTTCGTCACGTCGCATTTCTGCGGAGTTGCCCCGCTTCCAAGAGCGGTAGAAACGCACATCATGTCTTTTTTGTTCTCTCTCTCTATCTCTTTCTCTGTGGAATATCTCATTGCATGCAAGGCTCCAGCCCGTCTTATCGTTGTACACCTTCTCGCAGGCCGTTCGCTCGATACGTTCCATCCGTGACGCGTCTACTGTTTTTATCGTTCTCAGAAGCGTTTACTGAATACATTGTCCGCATCTCTCTCTCTCTCTCTGCCTTTATCTCGGACAATCTATTCTCTTCGGTGCGTAGCTCCTTCCGTCGTGCCTCGGCACAAGATAAATGCTTATCTGTATCAGACATCCTTGTCATCGACCATCGTCCTCCGCACTGCGATGTTGTCTGCAAGATGGGACGCATTCTAACTAGGTGGGTGACTATCATGCGCGGCTCTTGAGTTCCGCTTTCCCTTTCTGTGTGCAAATCAGCCTCCTATATCTGATTTGCGCAATCTCCAAAAAGTCCACTTTCGTTCCTTTCCTGTTCTACGAAAAGACTTCCATACGTGGGTCGCTGACTCGCTGTGCACATATGCATCTCCGTGTACTTCGTGTATCTACTACTTTAATCGTTGTCTCTTACCATTACGTGACATAAGCCCATAAACAGGGGTGTTCATGCATATCTTAAGGGTAAGCAATATGCTCATAGGCTCTTGACAGGAATACTAGGAAAAGGGGTCTAACTATAGATCTTAAGGAAAATGGCTAAGCACAATATGTTCTTAGGCTTCTGATCAACATATTAGGCTGACTACCCGCGCAACATACCCTAGTAAATCACTCAATTGACCACCCAAATCTGCTCTTTGAATGCGTAGGATATGGGCAGTTTTGGATTGTAAGTATGTTGCATATGTGACCTTGTGAGGTTAGTGTAAGATGCGCCCGATGTCATGAGATGCGTAATATGCACATGGAAGGCACGCATGGTCATATTTTTGTGAGCGTGAAGTCCCATCCTTTTCTTCTACACCTAGAGTTTGGAACATATTCATGCTCGATGATGTGAAATTCATCCATTTTGAAAGTAGCATCAGCAGAAAACAGATAGAAGAAGGTGCCTCCAAAATTCCATACGCTTTGGCCATTTGTGACACATGAATACAATCTCAAAGATTTACCGGCCACATCACCTATATTCTGCATGCGTGAGAAGATCGACAGACCACAAACATTCCATCACTGACCAGAATCTACTCATTTAGGCATCAAATCGATCTTGTGGAGCTGTAGCGGCACTGTTCATGGATGAAGATCTAAAACCAACCCAATTCACCATATTTAACGAGCCTGTTTTGAACGTTGTTCCGTTCATAACATAAGAACATCATGATAAAAGAACAGTTATGATGGAGCTAGAATAAATTACAATCGTTTCACCGAAAGTTTTTATTGAAACATATCATTCTATTAAACTGATCACTTATGTTACCAAATTGAATGATCCATACGCATAGTAGTTTTTCATTAACGAGAAGATGATACCTAGTTACAGGTGCAAGCCATTGATGTTGAAACGAAGGTTGATAGGTTTCTTTATCTAAAGTAGCTTACATATGTATGTATGTATGTATGTATGTATGTATGCATGCATGTATGTGTGTGTGTAAATAAGTCAGTAATTAAGCAATTAAGCAAGTAAGTAAGTAAATAAGTAAGAAAGTATGTGTGTAAGCGTGTATATATGTATGTGTGTATGTACCTATGTATGTATGTATGCATGTATGTATGTATGTATGCTATTAGGAGGCATCCGGTGCATACTCTATTTTGTGCAAATCATTTTTCAATTTCTAAAAAAATCAATCCTCGTAATTATTTGCATATTGATGGTTCATGCTTCAATTCACTTAACTCTACTAAAGCCTTAATGTTTTAAATACGTGATATAACTTATTAACTGTTAGATTTCTCATCCAAAAAAGAGGAGGAGAAACATTGATATGATATGCTATTGTTTCTGCAATATAGCCTATATAACTCCATAAAATTCATCTTTGCAAGCAGTACAATTCTCATTGTTCATTGCAAATATTATTGTTACTCGATTATTCCGTTATTATATTCTTTACTATTAGTTGTCTATTTGAATATGCAGTGATTGTATGGTGTTAAGTTTGTAGAAGGTTAACCAAATGTAGTTTGATATTCAGGTAAGGATTAGAAACCTAAGATCTAACTCTCCACAATCAAAATCCCAAATTCCTGACTTGAATGTGAGTTTGCACAGAGCATAAAGGTTATTATAAGTGTTGGTGAATATGATGGGATGTTGTGTTCATGTTCAATTTAGGTTGTAAATAAATTTTCTAGATTGATTATGGCAATGCAGGGTTTCCATGTCAATGTGTTCTAGTACTTGGTTTTTTCATTTTTATAAAGAACATAAGAATTTATTCATGGAAAACACCTCTACATTTGAAGCTAGAGAAGATAAACTATCATTTCATAGGAACATTGAACTCGAAATATTTTCTCAAGCTCATGGGAAGATAAGTATTGTGCCTATGCAAGGCTACTTTTTGCTTTAAAGATAAACTATCATTTCATTGGAACATTGAATTTGAAATCTTTTCTCAAGTGCATGCGAAGATAAGTATCGTGCCTATGCAAGGATGTATAATGTAGCCCTATCAATTGCATACTTTGAAAATGCATGGTCAAAGTATGGTGCAAAAGATAAGGTAATTTGTATTTATAGATGGAACATGTGTACTCACTTCCATACATCTTATGAGTATATACATAAATTCTTTCTATCCCTCATAGTACATAGGTAAAGCTCAAAACATGCCTTGATGCAAGGTCATGTAGTGAGACCCTATCATGCATACCTTAAGTGCATTTTTCAAATAATCATGGTGCAAATGAGGTAAATGGTTTGTTGATGATGAGATTTTTAAAGTTTATGAATTTTGAAATTATTGTTTATGATATTTTTACAAGTGCGATTGGATGCCCATCTATGGGAACTCAAGCAATGTGAATTTACATCTTTTCATGCTTACTTTAAGTGCAAAATACTCATCATGGTGAAAAAATTAGAAATTTAAAATGGAAAATTATGAATAAATCTCATCCTCATCATTCTCATCTCTTTGGCATTACTCAATCACTCTAAATAATCTCAACCACATTATTATCAAAGATAATTTTCAAGAAGCGTGTTCTTGTCTTATAAAAAACATCAAAGTTAGTATCACAAAACATGCTTTACAATTCATTCTTACTACAATTTCTCTCATTATATCATATCTATGGATCTCTTCATGGTTCATCTTCAATACTTGTTCATCATGGATCATCTTTAAACTTTTCTTTTCTGCATAGATAAAGTGTTGATATATTTAGGTAGTGATGTGTGTGAACACTCTAGGACCGCCGGGGCACTTTTCCCTCTTTAGGAGATTTTTTTCCCTCGGCTTGTATATACGCCTATTGCCCTAATGGGCTACTTATCTTTGTACATTCTCTAGTAATACATTCAGTCTTGTGTGTTGTGCTCCAAGCTTCTTCTTCTTCCTTGTGCTGTTCGCGTGCTTCCGCAGACGTCTATCTCCAACAATTGGTATCAGAGCAGGTCGTCGCTTCTTCTAGGGCGCCGTCGACACTCCTCCGTTTGCAGTCTCAGATTCGCACGAAATTTGGTGAGCATACTCAGGGTGTTTCCGAGATCAAAACAGCTTTGTTCTGTAGTGCCGAAATCGCAATCTGAGCTCGTTTCGACCTCCGAACGCACTATCGTAGCGCTTGTGCAGGCTGTTTCATCCTTTTGTGCCAAAGGTATATACCAGTTTCTGTTCGCTAGTTTAAGCGTCTCGAAGTCTGCTACAGGTCTAGCAGAACTCGTCTAGGCAGTTCTGTTCCACTTTTTGAGATACAGTCAATTTTCTGCATCAAGGTATTTTAGTCACCGGCCATGGCTGAAAGCAGTGATGTATTCCGTATGTTGGCTGTTGAGGATAAGTTGGATGGTACCAACTACCCATTATGGGCTTACATGATGCGACATGTACTGGTTGCAAAAGGATTGTGGAACATTGTGCAGGATGTTGAAAGACGTCCTGTTACACCTGTAACGACAGGTACTGCAAATACAGGTGTTGGAGCTGATGAAGATGGTGTCGAAGATGATATTCCGCAGATTCCTGTTCGTGCTGCTGTTTCTGTTGCACCTACTGCAGAGCAGATTCGTTGGGATGGCAGAGATGCCCAGGCACATGCATTGATAGCCTTGTCTGTCAAACGTGCCATTATTCCTCACATTCGCTCCTGCAGAACAGCAAAGGATTCTTGGGATACACTTACCACTTTGTACCAGGCTAGGAATGAGGCTCGTGTTCCTTACCTCTGAAAACAGTTGGAGAGTGAGCACATGAATGAAGGTGATTCTATGGACAGTTTTCTTACAAAGATCAAAGACCTGAAGGAACAATTGATTTTTGCTGATGAGGTTATACCAGATAGCTCACTTGTGCAGACCGTTCTGAATGGTCTTCCTGATTCATATCAGAGTTTTGCCTCTACTCTTCGGTTGATGATGAAAGGCAATCCGAATGCCTTGTCATTTGAGGAATTAGTCTCTGTTCTGTTGCAGGAAGATCAGTCCAGGCAGAACAGGTCCATTATGCATGTTGCAGATCAAGCTTTCTTGGCTAGTCAGAAGGGCAAAGGAAAATGGAGCTCTTCTACTAGTAAGCAGAAATCTGCAAATGTTGCACAATCGAAGAACCAGGATAAAGATGAAAAGAAATCAGAAAAGCAGAAATTGTTCTGCAAGTACTGTAAAGGAAATGATCATATTATAAAGAACTGTCCAAAACTGGCTGCTAAAGAGGCAAAGAAGAAAGAGGCTGGAATGGTTGTTGTAGAGGACTCTACGACAAAAACAGAGTCTACAAATCTTGTGTAGGAAGAAGAATGGGCGTTTACTACTGTTTGCAGTTTTGAACCATCTTCTCATGATCAGTGCATGTCTGCAGTAGACTCAGATGTTTGGTACTTTGACAGTGGGGCGACCAAACATATTACCTCGCAGCGCAGTTTCTTCTCTTCACTCGAGCCTGCCCCTACAGGGAATACTGTCACATGCGCTATTCAGCCATTGCTTTCATGTACTAAGGAGACATCTGTTAGCTCCAAAGACATGTATGATACTTTGATGCCTCTTTTTACAGGTGGACAGTCTAGTGCTTGTCCTAATGAGGCAACTTCTCAGCCTTTGCAGGTTTCATATGATGATGCAGATCATTCCATTTCTGATGCAGATTTACATGATGCACTTGCTGATGAGAGAGCTGATATTGAGCAGGCAAAAACTATGCCAAAATGGCTGGTGCAGACTTTGCGTGACAGCAAATTAGATGCACCTTTGTCATATCGTACTCGTTCAGGCTCTCATAGTGGCTCCTTTGCATCAGATTGCTATGCTATGGCTGCATCTAGTCTCTGTGATGAGAATGAGCCTGTTTCTTTTGATGAAGCACAAAATTCAGAAAATTCAATGGCTGCTATGTAATCTGAATATGATGCTATAATGAAGAATGGTACATGGTCTTTATGTGACTAGCCTCCTGGCAAGAAGGCCATTGGCACTAAGTGGGTATACAAGCTGAAGTGTAAACCTGATGGTACAGTTGACAGGTATAAGGCTAGGCTTGTTGCAAAGGGTTATGCACAAGAAAGAGGCATTGATTTTGATGAGACCTTTGCACCTACATGTCGTATGACTACTGTTCGGAGCATTTGTGCACTTGCAGCCCATCATGGTTGGAATGTACATCAGTTGGACATTAAAACAACATTTCTGAATGGTGACTTGCATGAAGAAGTGTATGTTTTTCAGCCCCGTGGCTTTGTGCAGAAAGGGCATGAAAACCAGGTTTGCAGGCTAAAGAAGGCATTATATGGTTTAAAGCAAGCACCACGTGCTTGGTATGAGAAGATACATGCCTATCTGATTGCACATGGTTTTGAGAACAGTCCAACTGAAAGCACCTTATATGTTAAACGTGCTAATGATGTGCTTCTGATCATTGTTGTCTATGTTGATGACATGTTGCTCACTGGTCCTATTGAGACACATATTGCTGATTTTAAGGCTGATTTGCATGCCTCATTTGAGATGTCTGATTTGGGGCATTTGCATCACTATTTGGGCATTCAGTTTATGCACGTTGATGGTGGAATGGCTTTGTGTCAAACGAAATATATTGACACATTATTCCAGCGTTTTGGCCTTGAAGACTGTAAGCCTATTGCCACTCCTATGGAGACAGGTTTACGATTCAGTCTTCATGATGCTGGAGATGCATTTGATGCTGTTCTCTATCAGCAGGCTGTTGGATGCTTGATTTACTTATGCATTACTCGACCAGATATTCAGTTTGCTGTCTCATAGATGAGCAGGTTTATGCATTGCCCAGGAGTCACGCATTGGAAAGCGGTTAAGCGCATCTTTCGCTACTTGAGTGGTACTCGGCTACTTGGGTTGTTTTATCCCAAGGGGGGATCACTACCGCCAGATTTGCATGCTTTTTCTGACTCAGATTGGGCTGGTTGCTATGACACTCGTGTGTCCACCAGTGGTTTTTGCTTCATGCTTGGTACCTCATGAATATCTTGGTTGAGCAAGAAGCAGCTACTGTGGCCACTTCTAGTTGTGAGGTTGAGTATAGGGCAGCTTTCACAGCGGCTGTTGAGTGTGTGTGGCTCAGACGCCTTATGGCTGATTTGGGTGTTGGCCAGTCTTCTGCCACCACCATCTTCACTGACAGTCAGAGCGCATTGGAAGTTGCGAGGAACCCTCTGTTCCATGCTCGCACTAAGCACATTGAGGTGCATTATCACTATGTTAGGGAGAGGTTCTCTGCTGGGGAGATCAGCTTGGCACATGTGCCCACGCAGGAGAACAATACAGACCTTTTCACGAAGGCTCTGCCTAGGGAGAAGTTTGAAGCTTTCCGCAAAGCTTTGGGCTTACTTCCTTTTGTGGAGTGATTTCCACATAGCTTGGCACTTCCTTATACATGAGTGCCAGCTCCTTGTTCACCGCATCACTCCCAGGGGGGATTTGTTGATATATTTAGGTAGTGATGTGTGTGAACACTCTAGGACCTCCGGGGCACTTTTTTCCCTCTTTAGGAGGTTTTCTTCCCCTGGCTTGTATATACGCCTATTGCCCTAATGGGCTACTTATCTTTGTACATTCTCTAGTAATACATTCAATCTTGTGTGTTGTGCTCCAAGCTTCTTCTTCTTCCTTGTGCTGTTCGCGTGCTTCCGCAGACGTCTATCTCCAACATAAAGGTTTAGAAGTTTTTGATGATTTTTCTATATTTTCTTCAATTTGTTTGATAATATCTTCAATCATTTATTTTTCCTTTTCTTCAAGTTTTTTGTCATTATTTGTACTCTCATCCTCATCCATTTCTTTGATATCCTCATGTTCACTTTCACTAGTTCCTTCCTTGTTAATATCATGGCTTAATTAAGCTTTCAAAATTTCCATGTTCTCTTGATCAAATAAATTTTTATTCCCTAGAATCTTTGGATCACATAGTACATAATATTTTTCATGTTTCTTTTTCAATTGTATTGATTTTTCATATTCTTGCTCATCCTCTTCAAATATTTCTTGCAAATTTTGTTCAACGTTTTGTTTATCTAACTTGATTTGTTCACTTCTCTTTTCTCAAATAATTTAACTTGATTTTCAATTGGTATCATAGTTTCTTGTTCAAAAGATTTCTTATCATAATATCTCATTGGACTCCATTGTTTGCTTAATCTTTTAAATGTTCTTGGCTTAGATTTTGTTTCTTCATAATATTCCTTCATCCCACCTTTTCCCAAATTCAAGTGCAAAGGTGATGGTTATGATAATTATAAATTTTTCTTTGAACTTCAGTGACCACTTTATGTTTAAAAGCATTTTCATATGCGTTACAAGCCGAATTGATCACACCAAAAGTATCTTATAGGTTGATTCAATCCTTTATGTGTAGTTGTAGGGGTGGATCTCCTATGGTCAAATGAATTGATCCTCTTCCTATAAAATTGGTCAAATTCTTGATTACTCATATGTAAGCTTTCTAGCTTTATAAAAGAGGCTCCACTACAACAGATCGATGATATACCGAGGTTTTTATTGAGGAAAATGAACGCGGCTTTATTTGCCGCGACACCGGTGTAAAGGTCGGTTTGTGCGTCGGTACCAAAGAGTCAGTATAGGCGTCGGTATAAACGTCGGTATATGCGTCGGTATAAACGTTGGTATATGCATCGGTAATCGGCTTCTGTTGCATTGCCTCCTGGGTGTACCGACGGTTATTCCGATGACACTACTGGGAGTACCGTCGCGTATACCAACGACCATACCTGCAAATTTTTTTTTGGGCAGAGTGTTTTGTCTTTTGCTACAGCAACATTACCATGATGTTGCTTAACAAAAGACAATACACTCTGCCCAAAAAAAACCGAGTACATGTGATGTGTACTCTAATGACAACCGAAATATGATTTCATGAAACAGCACTTTTACAAAATGTGGCAAAGCAATGTATTGCCATATGGAAATCAAATACAAAATATTGGTCTTCCACTGCCATACGCATGCAAAGAACATTCCATATCAACAGTCCTGCAACAAAGAACATTAATGGAATGAGATAAATTCACATGAAAATTACAAACAACAAGTAAAAACCAAGTTTATAAATTAATTACCTCATCGCAAATGCTCCCATGAAACTACCGCACCGCGTCCCTCCAAGTCTTGCAATAGTGCAGTCAACCCATGACTATATCCGTAAGACTCCTCCGTTCGTGTTGGAGGACGACCCATTGCCAGCTCCTGAAACAAATATAAAAAGATTAGAGAAACATATATGAGAAATTTAACACAAATAAATTCAATAAATGAAATGGTACTTACAAACTCATGACGCATCGTGTCATATCCGCCGCTGCCCAAATGTGACGGTCCAATCGTGTCTAGACGTGTGGCTGCGGCATTTCACTGCTGGCGATATCGATCAGGAGTCTGCTGCTGCTCGTCACGAATCATGTCCCACTCCTCAGCATCTAACCATACAGGCTTTGGTAAGCCTTCTCTGAATGCATCACGAGCCTCGGATCGTCGATGCGACATGACCTCACGTGCGGTGTGCAGAATCCACTCTGAACTGACAATCGACTGTCCATCGGATGGTCGAAACTCCTGGTAAATCATCTGTGTGATATAATTCTTCCGATCTTATTCCTGTTCACTCCATTTCAGCATGATGGAGTGTCCAAACTGGATGGAGCAAAGTTGTCGTATGCGTGCACGCATTGCTTTGCCAGCCGCATCCATCACCGGAGCTCCATCTCGAATATTATACACCATGGAGTCATCATGGTCATGAGCACCCCAAGGTGTACGTGGTGTACTGCATGGTGTACTGTGTGGTGTACTGCATGGCGTACCTACATCTGAGGTACTCATCCTAGGAGTAGAAGCGGGTGACACAACGTCCGTCGCACTGCCTCCACAACAACCCCCTCCTCCGCCTCCAGACCTACTTGTAGATCCACTCCTAGAACCTCCTGCTCCAAAGCGTGCCCTCAATCTACGTGATGGGCCAGACCCTGTATTGTGCTGAGGTGTCAAACGCACATGTCTACTAGTAGACCTAGTAGGAGATGGCTGCAAAGATGGTCGTGGTGGAGTCACAAAGCTAGGAGACAAACCTCCTACGGGAGTAGCACCACCCGTAGGAGTGACACCGGCAGGAGTGACACCGGTGGGAGTGACACCGGCGGGAGTGAGGCCAGCGGGAGTGAGGCCGGCAAGAGTAAGGCCGCCAGGAGTGAGGCCGGGAGGAGTGCTACCACGAGTGATCCAATACTGTGTTGCAGCCGCCATATACGCAGGAGGGACCTGAGAGATGAACTCCAAAAACTGCTCCTCTATCATGGAATGTGGAGTGACTGGAGGACTCTCTCCCATCGTGCTCTATAATAAAAGAACTCAAATAATTAGCATGCAAAAAGAAAAATAATATAGGGAATAAACAAAAGAAAAAAACCAAAAATTTGTACGTACAAGTGTTTTATTCAAAAGTCCTCTATTCTAGCATCCTCTTGAAGATCCGATGCACCGAGAATATCTATCTCTATATTGATGGCTTCTAAATCGCTTGCTATGCTGGTTTCCTCCTGATCATTGTCTATTGCTTCGTCTTCTTGAACAATGACCTCTTCTTCAATGACCTCTTCTTCTCGAACAATGATATCTTCTTCCTCAACTATCGAATGAATATCTGAGTCCACTAGAGATGGACTTTCTTCTACATCTATGTTTTCAAGAATTTTTCTACTACGTGGAGCGACTTGTAAAACAAATAGCCACTGTGGGTCTTTTGAATCTGGTATAAAAACAACTTGCTCAAAGTGTTCGGGAAGTACAAATGTATCCCTTTCATCTGTCCATAATCTTGTGGAGTCGACTTGAAGAAAACCGCTCTTATCCCGTCTCATTGTTGCGTTTCTTCCAGAGGTGACTACTTTGAACCATTTCACGTCAAAAATAAAGTAATCAAACTTTCTGAAAGATAGTTTCAAGATGTCTTGACTCACACCACAATAATCTAACTCGCCTTCTAGAGCATTATCATCTCTTGCACTCGCTTTACTTTTTTGCAAAAAATTCACCATCACTCCACTATCAAAAGTAGACCTATTTTGATCGATTCAAGCATCTCTTCCATATGTTCATTCTGTGTAATATTATTAGTGCTTGCTTGTACGTCTAAGTCCTTTTTTGCTCTCTTTTTTCCACGAGAGGTTACCGGTGCAATGTCATTTGGGTCCATCTGCTCACCTAGGGAACCATGCGAATGATAGCGTAGGTTTTCTAGTCGACTCCTATCAAAGGATCCATACTCTCTAACATGTGCAGTACAAATCCATCGTTTCTAATAAATTTGATACTTGCACTGTGTGCAAGGACATGCCATTCTCTCTTCAGGATCCAAAGAAGCCATCTGCTACAATATGGACATTTTAGAGCATTTATTTTTTTATTGAACCTAAAAATCTAACTCTTAAAGACTTAAATATGAAATACTAAACCTAAATACTTAAATACCTAAAAAAACTTAAAACCCTAATCTATATAGCTATCCTATTTTATCTATATGTTCGGATTTTTTCTTGATTGATCCTCTTTATTAAGTTATATGTATGCCTAAATCCTAAAACCCTAATTTTAAAGATCTATACCTAAATTATGTATATTTCTATACACATGTGTATATACATGTATATATGTATTATATGTGTATGTGTATGTGTGTATATATGTTATGTAGGTGTTAAAACCCTAAAACCCTAATCCAAATGACCTAGAACTAAAACATGTATATATATATATGCATGTGTATATATATGTGTATATGTATATATATGTGAATATAGATAGGTATATAAGTATGTGTGTTTGTGTATTGTATATATATTCACTCTATTTAAAATGATTAAATTTAAACCTATTTTTATATATTTAATCATATATATTTCATTTATTTATTTAAATGACTAGTTCTTATCATATTTTATTATCTATATAATTATCCTACCTTATATATATATATATATTTATTTATATATTCAGATTTTTTCCTTACTTAATCCTATTTTTATATATTTAATTATAAATATTTAATTAAATGATTTTAAACGCTAGTTCTTATTATATTTATTTATGTATATAATTATCTTATTATATATATATTTATTTATATATTCAGATTTTTTCCATACATAATCCTATTTTTATATATTTAATTTTATATCTTTCATTATATATATTTAATTAAATTATTTAAAACACTAGTTCTTTTTATATTATTTATGTATATAATTATCTTATTTTATAAATATATTTATTTATATATTCAGATTTTTTTTCCTTACGTAATCCTATTTTTATATATTTAATTTTATATATTTAATTATAAATATTTAATTAAATTATTTAAAACACTATTTACTTATGTATATAATTATCTTATTTTATGTATATATTTATTTATATATTCAGATTTTTTTCCCTTATGTAATCCTATTTTTATATATTTAATTTTATATATTTAATTTTATATATTTAATTATATATATTTAATTAAATTATTAAAAAAACAGTTCTTTTTATATTTATTTATGTATATAAGTATCTTATTTTATTTATATATTTATTTATATATTCAGATTTTTTTCCTTACATAATTCTATTTTTATGTATTTAATTTTATATATTTAATTATATATATTTAATTAAAACCCTAATCTTAAAATTCTAGATCTGAAATACTAAACCTTAAAACCCTAATCTTGAATATCTAGACCTAAAATATGTATATTTCTGTATACATGTGTATATACATGTATATATGTATTACATGTGCATGTGTATGTGTGCATATATCTTATGTAGATGTTATAACCCTAAAACCTTAATCTTAAAGATTTAAATCTAAAATATGTATATTTTTGTATGCATGTGTATCTACATGTATGTATGTATTATATGTATATGTGTGTTTGTGTATATATGTTATCTACGTATTAAAATCCTAAAACCCTAATCAGAAAGACTTAGACTTAAATCTGAAATACTAAACCCTAAAACCCTAATCTTAAATATCTAGACCTAAAATATGTATATTTCTGTATACATGTGTATATACATGTATATATGTATTATATGTGCATGTATATGTGTGCATATATGTTATGTAGGTGTTATAACCCTAAAACCCTAATCTTAAAGATTTAAATCTAAAATATGTATATTTTTGTATGCATGTGTATCTACATGTATGTATGTATTATATGTATATGTGTGCTTGTGTATATATGTTATCTATGTATTAAGATCCTAAAACCCTAATCAGAAAGACTTAGACTTAAATCTGAAATACTAAACCCTAAAACCCTAATCTTAAAATCTAGACCTAAAATATGTATATTTCTGTATACATGTGTATATACATGTATATATGTATTATATGTGCATGTGTATGTGTGCATATATGTTATGTAGGTGTTATAACCCTAAAACCCTAATCTTAAAGATTTAAATCTAAAATATGTATATTTTTGTATGCATGTGTATCTACATGTATGTATGTATTATATGTATATGTGTGCTTGTGTATATATATTATCTACGTATTAAAATCCTAAAACCCTAATCAGAAAGACTTAGACTTAAATCTGAAATACTAAACCCTAAAACCCTAATCTTAAATATCTAGACCTAAAATATGTATATTTCTGTATACATGTGTATATACATGTATATATGTATTACATGTGTATGTGTATGTGTGCATATATGTTATGTAGGTGTTATAACCCTAAAACCCTAATCTTAAAGATTTAAATCTAAAATATGTATATTTTTGTATGCATGTGTATCTACATGTATGTATGTATTATATGTATATGTGTGTTTGTGTATATATGTTATGTACGTATTAAAATCCTAAAACCCTAATCAGAAAGACTTAGACTTAAATCTGAAATACTAAACCCTAAAACCCTAATCTTAAATATCTAGACCTAAAATATGTATATTTCTGTATACATGTGTATATACATGTATATATGTATTATATGTGCATGTGTATGTGTGCATATATGTTATGTAGGTGTTAAAACCCTAAAACCCTAATCTTAAAGATTTAACCCTAAAACCCTAATCCTATTTTTATATATTTGATGTAAAAAAAAAACTTCAAAATAAAAATAGGATTATATGTGTGTATGTATGCATGTGTGTATATATGTGTGTGTATGTATGCATGTGTACATGTGTGTGTGTGTATGTATACATGTGTATACATGTGTGTGTATGTGTATGTGTGTGTATGTAAGCATGTGTATGCATGTGTGTGTACGTGTGTGTATGTATGCATGCATGTATGTGTATGTGTGTGTATGTGTATGCATGTGTATGCATGTGTATACATGTGTGTGTATGTATACATGCATGTGTGTATATGTGTGTATGTATGCATGTGTGTATATATGTGTGTATGCATGCATGCCGGTATATGTGTGTGTATGTATGCATTCATGTGTGTATATGTGTGTATATATGTGTGTGTGTATGTATGTGTGTATATGTGTGTGTGTATGTGTATGTATGCATATGTGTATGTATGCATATGTGTATATATGTGTGTGTATGTATGTGTGTATGCATGTGTGTGTATGTATGCATGTGTGTAAATTTATGTGTGTGTGTGTATGCATGCATATGTGTATATGTGTGTGTGTATGTAAGCATGCATGTGTGTATAGGTGTGTGTATGTAAGCATGCATGTGTGTACATGTATGTGTGTATGTATGCATGTGTAAATTAATGTGTATCTTCCTTTCTCTTCTCTCTCTCTTTCTTTCTCTCTCTCTCTCTCTCTCTCTCTCTCTCTCTCTCTCTCTCTCTTTCTTTCTCTCTCTCTCTCTCTCTCTCTCTCTCTCTCTCTCCTTCTCTCTCTATTAATAGCGAATAAAGAATCACTTACAAGTATGTTCCTCTTTGAATCGTTGTCATCAAAGCATAATGTAGGTCGTCTCTCGTCCAATTCCAAACAATCGACGCCAAAGAACTTCTGCAAAATCAACGAAAAGAGAAATTAGAAACTCTAAAGCATAGAGAAACACAAATGCTAACAGTACTCGCAGCACTTACCAAGATGTGAGAGCTACGCCGAGAGAGAGTGTGTGTGTGTAGAGAGAGAGATCCGTGTGTGTGTGTGCACAAGACAATGCAGGTTCGCGTGTGCAAGTTCGACAGTAGACCGACAATACTCAAACACGCGCAAAAATGTAAAGTTTTGCTCTCGGGTTCGCAGTATGTTTAAAACTCGCCGCCGGTATAGGCACCGGTATGGACGTCAGTATACGCGTCGGTAGTTCTCAGTAAATTACCAACGCTTATACGGACGCTCATACCGACGCCTATACCGACACCTATACCGACGCTTATACCGGTAGCTGCGGGCCACACTGACGATCCGTTTAAAACGGTCATACCGACGGTCACTTGACCCTCGGTATCTCTTAGTGAGATTTTCCGAGGGCTATACCGACGCCGACTATGACCGTCGATATATGCAGCGTCCGTATGCCCCTCATATGTTGTAGTGCTCCTAGATTAGAGTTTGAAAGGTTCTCACATAACTTATTCATATCCCCTTTTTCCTAATTAATAGCTAAAAGTAAGCGTGATCTATAGTCACAACTTTTTTCTCTTTAGACTCTTTCAAAGCCTCACACAAGTATGTAAGATGATCAATGAAATCACACCAAACACACCTTCTAACATAAGGTTCTTGCCTATTGTTAGGATTGTAAGTCCTTTGGAAACTAGGGTAAGGAATTGGTGGTTAAGTAGTTTGAGGTACACCTGACTGAGAGGATGTTGGAGCTAGGTTTGATTGTCTTTGAGTACTAAGAGAATATACCATGTTTTGAAGTGATGAGACTTCTTTTGCCATACTTTCAATTTTAGAGAGGACTTCTAATTGAAATTCTTCAAGCAATCTAGATAAAGAAGTTACATCAACTTTTGCAGTGGTATGAATCTCCCTAGGTTCATTTCAATATGGCATACTAAAATCGCAAAACAAGTGTTTGCTCATAAAGCATATATTGTCTTTGTCTCATAAGAGCAAAAATATTAACTATTGTCCTTAGAGTAGTCAAGTCATCAGTTAAACCATATCTCTTTCTTGACTCTTCAAGACTTCTCTCAACTTCTACCCTCAATGATCTGGACTCAAAATTTTGAGAAAATTGATAGCAATATCTGGTGTGAGAGCAGTCTTATCCACTTCTAGGAGTTGAGAAAATATTATCATAAATTCATTACGGAGTTGTGTAATGGATGTATGAGTTTTGGGTGAATTTATCCACTTCATAAATCCTTCTCTTCTATGTTGACTAAAGTCTTCAAGGCAGATATCTTTATGAATTTTCTTCCTAAACTCCTCCCATGTTATGAGTTTTAATTATACCAACCATAGATCCACTTGCCAGTCACTTCAAGTATGAAATCAATTTATCATCAGATAATCCATGACGTTTAGCTAGATCCTCATAAACATCTACATCCTCAGTCATGTTCACTCCTGTGAATTTCCCCTCTTCTTTAAGTACCACTTCAACTACCTTTTGACTTTGACGTGCACTCATTATTGTTTTAAAGAAGTCCTTCATTTTGAACTGATATTCAAGTCTTGATTGAACTTTTCTTTTCTTGATTACATCTTCAACTTGAGATCTTAGTGTTGTTGAGGTGATTGCAATCCGAGTGGATCAGTTCTGGTCGTGGCACACACAAAGTGTAAAAAGCTAGTGAGTGATGGAAGGTTTTTGTGATCAAAATGTCAATGGGAAGATGAAGCTGGGTATGGAGAGGAGAGATGTCATGATCTGATTATGGGAAGGGGAACATATGAATGCAAGATAAACCCATGAACATGAATGATGAGGATAAAAGAAAACCATTCACATGAATCAATTTTTAAAGGAAGAATGGTCCAAAACAATGGATCTTCTTATACATTTCCAAAATTTATTTCATATGCATGGGCTCTTTTGGATGGTATGTATGCATGATGAGAAAAATAATAAAACCACACACATGAATCGATTTTTAAATGAAGAATGGTCCAAGAATGGAGCTTCTTATATACTTTCAAAATTGAAACATAAGCATGGATGTTTGTGGGTGGTATGAATGCATGTGGATCATGAAAATAGAAACCTATTCTCTCAATCTCTATGGATAACCCTCACTGATTCAACTCGAGTGGAGAACCTTCTCACACATAGAAAGAGATAGAAGGATACATGTAAAAACACATAAGAGACTAAGATACAAGAGACAAGATACACGAATTAAAAGATATTGTAATGAAAGATATGTACATGAGTGTTGTGATACGTCAAGCTAAGCATTCTACTAGTCAAAGGTGCTCTGCAAAACCATCCCACGATGATATTTCAACCAAATGTCACATGTAAGAGGATAGGTTACACTTCATTGACCTTATATCTTTTTAGGAGCATAATGTGTAACTAAAGAAGTCTAAGACTCATAAAACCAACTCTAACTCACTCATACGCTCCACTGAGGGTGAGCAAAGATAGAGAAACCATTGGGTTTATGAGCCTATCCTAGTTTGGAAGTCTAAATTATAGTTGATTCTAGGAACCTTGCTCTTACTAGCCCACCTTGGATCCTCATACACTCAACTGAGGATGATCGTCTCAAGGAAACCATGTGCTAGCAAGGGTGCTATGGATTCCTAACAATGATGCTCTATGATTTTGGAGGGGAGTTTTTAAAGCTTTTTGAATGAATTTGGGCCTTGGATCTAGAGAAATCAAATCTCAACCCTAGGATCAACTACATTTCATTACAACCATTTTGGATTTATCGAATGGATGGCTCGGATTGATTCTTTATATGATATCTATGGCAAAGGGGGGAAAAATAGGCACCTTCATTCTCCAACATTGGATCTAGGGAAGATCTGGATAGTCAGATCAATGCTGACATCAATTTGGATAAGATAAGTTGCTATTTTTGGAAGAACTTTGCATTATTGATTTTTCACCATAAAAAGAAAAGCTTATCCGATGAAAGAACTCGTGGATCCTCCTTGCTTTGAGCTTTACTACATGTCCACCCTTGAATGTGAGCTCATCCTCAATGTACAACATGGTTCAATCATTATTTGCCATGTGGCAACCCTTCAAGCCTTCAATTTGCTTATTCTAGGAAATTGCGATGACCTTGAAAACTAGATTTGTGCTCTTTGACCCTCCAAATAACCTTTGATGAAGATGAAAATTCAGCAGGGCTATGTTTTGAAAGGTCTCCTTTAGGAATATGTAGAAAAAAATCCGATCTAAATCTCCCTTATACAAGTTTGAATAAGTTTGGAAGTTTACAAGGTGTAATTAAGGTGTCTAGGAGCTTCTGGTAGCCTTGGAAATTCGTAGGAATGTGTAGCCACATATGATCTTTATACATGCCACACCATATGGCTTATAGAAATTCCTATACAAGATTTTGTAGAATTTAAGTGAAAAAATGATATTTTTACAAAATACACATGGCATATCAATGTGCTAGAAAATCCATTTACATGTGAAAGTTAGGCTATAATTTGCCTTTGATAGGCTTTACAAGTATATGAATTTTAATATGATTTGGTGACATTGAAATGAAATCTGACCAGCTTTGATCGCTACCCTGGATTTGCTTGATTTCTTTCAAACTTTGCATGTAACATGTGAACTACCTTTGACATTCTTGATGCATCTTGGACTTTTTAGGGAATTTAGGCTGCCTTCACCGAATGTGTTCCCTGTAGGTCTTCATGAGTAAGAGAGGAGAGAAAATCTCGACGACATTCACCCCTAGTAAACATGCAATTCCTCTGGAAGCACCACTCTAGTCTCTCTGAAAAACAAAAAATTTCAGGCATCAAATTCTCTTATATACAACATAAGAAACATGGAAGAAAAAATTAATTATATGGATGAATGAGTAGGGAATGTTACATGAAGCAAAATTTGCATGAAAGAAATAATTTGAAACAAGCAACATGAATATGCATGAACAAATAGGCAACATATATGCAAATGATTAGGCAACATTGACAACATGTAAAGAAAGAAAACAAACAAGCATCAATATGAAGTGGAAGTGAATTTATGGAGTCATTTTACACATCAGTTCCTCTTATCTTGAAGAAAAATGTATACCTTTTTCATAAAGCAATCTATCTTAAATACGATTATAAACAAAGATTTAGCATTTTCAAAAGACTTCTTTCATCTTTCGCTTATTTTAGATCAACTTTTTTCCTACATAAATATGAATATGCTCTTTCTCTACTTACAAACAAGGAAATCTATTTAAACTCCACTAATGCATAAATCTACCTATATAGCTCGTGCTTTATTCTTGTATGCCTCCTTAGCTTTCTTTGACTTGCTCTCTCTTTTTTTTTTATGATGATTCGGCGACTTTATGGTTATGTTCACTTTCTTGGAGTGGAAGAAAGTGTAAACTTCCTGGTAACATGTAGCAGCTTATCTATTTTTTTCTATGACGGGGAAAAATTCAACCCTGATACAAGGTACAACCATTTTTGATGATGGAGAATAGTCGTTTAAACTTTGATACATTCTGTGAGGTGGACTAAGGATGTAGAAACATGCAATAGCAGGAGCTAGGACTTCAACAATTATGCTTTCAATACAAGATACATATGCATGTTTATGTATGGAAGTCATGTTACTAAAATAAAGCTCCAAGTCTACATTCCCTATCTTTCCATAATTCTAGATTATAATCGATTTCTTAGTAGATAAATTACTACCTAAGATACAATTTTACACAAGCCGAGAAATCATCATTTGTCCTATTGACTCAAGTGATGTGGATATGCAATGCAATGCAAAGATTGAAAAGAAACATGCATGAAGTGAAATTGCAAACAAGCAAGAATGGGAAAAAGAAGTGTAATGAACTTGAGAAAAACAAAGCAACATGAACTTGAATTTTTTTTTTAAATTTTTATAAATCATGGAAACTCTTGTTTATGAATCAACCTCATTGTTGTCATCTTCTTCAATGTCCTCATCTAAATTATACTCATCATTATCATGTTTCAGATGGAGAGTGTTAATCTCCAAAAGAACAAATTGACCTTGAATTTAGATCACCTCTATATCAAGATCAACTTTAGACTCCACCTAATTTAGAGAATCTTCACTAAATTATCAGGAAATTGATTATTCTGAAAAATTCAGTTTCTTCAGAAAAGTCTGCTGCAGATTAGTCACTCATTGACTAATCAATCCTGTAAAGTTTTTGATAAAACTTTGCACAACACTTCGCCTTAAGGTTGCGCAACTTTGTCAAGTTAAATCTCTCAAAAAGATTAAGTACACACTGAGAAATGTGTGAAACACTTTACCTATGTCTGAAAGTGCTTCTCTGCAATGGCGACTTTGACACCTGCAACTTCTTAGCACTGGTTCTCCCAAAGTAAATCCCGTTTGATCAAGATCTTTTAGCCATAGATGGCTTACCTTCCAACTTAGATTTTAAGCCCTCACTTGTGTAAAACTTTACACTGTGGACTGAGCAATGATCATTTCATTAAAGATGAAATGTGCGCCAGATTTTTCGACTCTCAGAACATCTTCACATATGAATGTTCCTAAACAAAATTCTCACAGCCTGATTGAAATTAATCTCTCAAATTCTAGCCATAGATAGATTAGCTATGGACTTAGATACGTGCAAAAGGATTTCTCAAAAGATTAAACACAGAAGGAGCAGACTGCTAAACATCGGGCGCAAGTTTCTCGATTTCTTCAGAAATATTTACATTCAAGTGAGGATGGATAATTCACTCACTTTCAATGTGTCTAATGACACTAATTTCTCTCTCCCTATTCTCAAATCTTCTTCTGCTCTATTTGCCCGACATTTTCCAACATATTTATAGATGAATATATACAAGTGTATGACTTAAACAAAGGTATAAGTCAGCTAATGTACATATGTGTACATATCTTTGGGTTTTCTGAATATGTCCTTCCTTCAATCATCTGACTTTGTTTTCTTCTTGACTCCTTGACTTCATTTCTCCATAATCCTTCAATTGATGATTGTCATGCACCAACAGCTCCCCCTCAATCATTAATTGAGGTTCTTCTCTATCTTCTTTACTCCAGCCATATCCTTGAATCTTTGTAGTTTTGGTCCATCTAGACTTTTAGTCATCATATCTGCAACTTGATCTTTTGTGGGAGTGTGTATGACTTCAATTTCCTTCTCAATGACCTTCTCTCTCAGAAAATGATACTGTATTTCAATATGCTTAGTTCTAGCATGAAATACAGGATTAGCTGCCAAGTATAATGAACTCATATTGTCTCCACAAATAATAGGAGTACTCTGAATCACATCAAAAACTTTCAAAAGTGTCTTTAGCCATATTACCTCTTTTGCAGCTTCCACCATACCTTTATATTCTGCCTCTGTGGATGACAAAGCAACTGTATGTTGCTTCTTGGAACACCATGAAATCAATTTGTCTCCTACATAGCACAAGTATCCATGTGTTGATCTTCTATCATCCACATTACCTGCCCAATCTGCATCACTATATATCTTGATTCTTGTATCTGAAGTAAACCCATAGTACAATCCTTCTCTGAGTGTACCCTTGATGTACCTAAGTACTCTTTGTCCTGCAATCCAATGTTCCTTTCTAGGACAATGCATAAATTGTGAAAGCACACCAACTGCATATGACAAGTCAGGCCTTGTCAATGTAGCATAAATCAAGCTACCAACCAAACTTTGATAAAGTTTCATATCTCTGAACTCTTCTCCTCCAAACCTAGACAATTTATGGTTCACTTCCAAAGGTGTAGGTGCAACCCTGCAATCTTCCATTTTAAATTTGGTTAGCAAATTTTTAAGATACCTTTCTTGGGTCACATATACTCCATGTTGAGTATAAGAGATCTCCATTCCCAAGAAGAATGATAGGTTCCCCAAATCACTGATTTTGAACTCTTTCTCCATTTGCTTCTTGATCATTTGTATCCCTTTATCATCTGTTCCTGTAAGTATTATGTCATCAACATAAATACAAACATAAATGAATCCATTTTCACTTGCTTTGACTAGCAAGCTACTATCTGCCTTTGATGCTTGAAATCCAAGATCATTCAAGAGTTTTACAAGCCTATAATTCCAAGCCCTTGGGGCTTGCTTCAACCCATACAAAGCTCTCTTGAGCTTACATACATAATTTGGACTCACTTGATCTTTGAACCCATCTGGTTGCTCCATGTAGACTTCATCTGAAATGTAACCATTCAAGAAGGCATTTTTAACATCTAATTGAGACAACTTCCAACCTTTACAAGCAGCAATTGCTATAAGTGTCCTGATGGTTGTCATCTTTGCCACAGGACTATAGGTCTCATCATAGTCCACTCCATATGTCTGTGCATACCCTTTCACAACAAGTCTAGCTTTATACCTAGACACACTTCCATCTGCAAACCTCTTTGTTTTGTAAACCCACTTACAACCAATGATTTTCTGACTATTAGGTTTAGGAACCAAATCCCATGTTTGATTCTCTATCAATGCATCATACTCCTCTTGCATAGCATCTTCCCAATTCTTCTTCCCTTTGGCCTCTTCATATGTAGAAGGGTCTTCATCTGCTTTTACCAAATAAGCATAATCTTTAGTAGTTAAGAATGAAGTGTCATAGCTATACCTTGTAGGTTGCCATTTGTGCCTAGATGATCTTCTAACTTCTGCATTTCTTGAGGTCTCTGGTTCATCACATTCTGGATCAAACCTTGGCCTCTCTTCAACTTCAACCTGCACTTCATTGTTCTCACTTTCATCAAGTAATTGAATCTTTGCTTTACCTTTTCTTTGATCCACTACTTCTTCATCATCTGCATGTATATTATATTTACCTGCATACCAAGTACCTTGCTCATCAAATGTAACATCCTTGGATACAATAAATTGCTTTGTGGATGGACTCCACAACCTGTATCCCATTTGCTTATCATCATAGCCAATGAATACATACTTCTCTGCCTTAGGCTCCAACTTATGCCTCAATTGAGATGGCACATATGCATATGCCAAGCATCCAAATATTCTGCAATGATCCAAGGTAGGTTTCTTACCCCACCAAGCTTCATATGGTGTCATACCCTGCAAAGCTTTACAAGGCAATCTATTAACCAAATATGTAGCTGTATTAACAGCCTCAACCCACAAATAATTTGGGCAATTCTTCTCTTTCATCATGGACCTTGCAAACTCAACAAGAGTCCTATTTCTTCTTTCTGCTACCCCATTTTGTTGAGGAGAGTACCTGCAAGTAATTTCTCTCTTTATACCTGCATTCCACAAATAATCATTGAACTCATTTGAAAAATACTCTCCCCCTCCATCTGACCTTAGTCTCTTCAATTTTTGACCTGTAATCCTTTCTGCATATGCATGATAGTGTTTAAATGTATTAAACACTTCTGACTTTTCTCTAATCACATAAATTAGGATCCACCTGGTAGCATCATCAACATATATGACATAATATCTTGAACCATTTATACTAAAGTCCTTTGAAGGACCCCACACATCTGTATGCACCAATTCAAGTCTTTCTGAATACATAAATCCATGCTTGGAATAGGATTGCTTATGAGCCTTACCTAATTGACATGCCTCACATCTGTATGTCATGTGTTGACCTGCAATGTTAGGCATTCCAAGCACTGAATCATTGTTAATCATTTCTTTGATACCTCTTTCATTAAAATGTCCAACTCTTTTGTGCCAAAGATCCAATTCTGACACCTTCTGCTCTCCATATGTGAACATAGCATGTCCAACATTTCCTTGTACCTTCAATGTGAAAAGCCTTCCTTCTTTCTTTCCTGCAATAACTTGTTTATACCCTTGACTAGGGTCTTCCACATAAACTCCATCATTTGTAAACCTTACCTCATATCCTTTTTCCACAATTTGACCTACACTGATCAAATTCTTTGGAATTGTGGGAACATAAAGTACCTTACTCAGAAGAGTGCTCCCATCCTTAGCTTTGACTGAACCAATTGACTTTACCTTATGCTTTGTATTATCACCTGTCTGCACTGTATGATTAATTGCATTGTGATCTAGGTCAGTCATCAAAGCAATATTTCCACTCAAATGATTACTACATCCTGAATCAATATAAAACACTCTCATGTCCTCATGTGAGGTTTCACATGTATTCATAATGAGAGTTGAGTCCTCCTTTTGATCTGATGCATAGTTGTAGTAGGTGTTATTATAGGATTGACTGTGGAAGTTTCTTCCACCACCTCTTCCAAAAGAATTCCTACCACCTCTACCTCTGAAATTTCCTCTCTGAAATCTACCACCTCTTGCTCTTTGATTAAAGTTCTGATAATTACCATTGTTTTGATTATTATGCCAACAATCATGAGATAGATGATTGGTCTTACCACATATCCAACAAGCTCTTGCATTCTCTTTGTTGTTTCTGCCTCTTCCTCTACTTCTGCCATTTCCTCTTCCTCTTATGAAGTTTGCTTGATTTGATGTACCTTCTTCTTCACCTGATTGTTGCTTCCCTTTGTTGGCTTTCTTCTTGTCTTTAGAATACATTGCATGACCTGCACTCTTATCAACATCTCCTTTGACATCATTCTCAAAAGTTAGCATATGACCTAACAATTGATTCAAATCAGGAGTAAAGTGATCTAATGAAAGTTCTGTAGATAAAATGAAAGGCTTCCACTTCTCATCTCCTCTTAGCCCTGTGAGTATTTGTCTTACCAATTTGTCTTCTTCAATAACTTCATCCACTGCACCTAGAGAGTCTGCAATGTCCTTCATCTTTGTCACATAATCAGAGATTGATTGTGAGGCCTTCTTCTTAAAAGTAGTAAACTCTGCCCATAGTGAAGCCTTCCTGGATTTGGTTGTATTTTGGAAATGCTCTTCCAAAGCATTCCAAATGTCACATGCACTTTCAAGTCCTCTAATGTGAGGAAGCAAATAGTCATTGACTGCCATGTAGATGATGCTTCTTGCTTGAGCATCCTTCTTCATCCAATTCTTCAAATCTGCAAGCTCCTCCCTAGTTGGAACACTAGGATCTCTGAATTCTGGCTTTTCTTCATCTCCTGTGATATATCCTATCAAATCTTTGCTCATAAGATGAGCTTCCATCCTCATAGACCATGCAGGATAGTTCTCTCTATCCAACTTTTCAATTTGGAGACTATCTCCCATCTTTACTTCACCTGTAGCTTCAAATCTTTAACCTTTACAGATAATGAATGTACCTTTACTTCGAATGTTGCTCCTTCTGATCCTTTTGATGCTCTTTGTATGTCTTCTTTTGATCTTTCTTCACACTTTGACCTTTTGCACCTTCGAAATGTAAAATTTTGTATTTCTGCAATAGTCGGAGTCTTCTTCACTTCAATTTTGACACAACCTGCTCTGATACCACTGATGGAGAGTGTTAATCTCCAAAAGAACAAATTGACCTTGAATTTAGATCACCTCTATATCAAGATCAACTTTAGACTCCACCTAATTTAGAGAATCTTCACTAAATTATCAGGAAATTGATTATTCTGAAAAATTCAGTTTCTTCAGAAAAGTCTGCTGCAGATTAGTCACTCATTGACTAATCAATCCTGTAAAGTTTTTGATAAAACTTTGCACAACACTTCGCCTTAAGGTTGCGCAACTTTGTCAAGTTAAATCTCTCAAAAAGATTAAGTACACACTGAGAAATGTGTGAAACACTTTACCTATGTCTGAAAGTGCTTCTCTGCAATGGCGACTTTGACACCTGCAACTTCTTAGCACTGGTTCTCCCAAAGTAAATCCCGTTTGATCAAGATCTTTTAGCCATAGATGGCTTACCTTCCAACTTAGATTTTAAGCCCTCACTTGTGTAAAACTTTACACTGTGGACTGAGCAATGATCATTTCATTAAAGATGAAATGTGCGCCAGATTTTTCGACTCTCAGAACATCTTCACATATGAATGTTCCTAAACAAAATTCTCACAGCCTGATTGAAATTAATCTCTCAAATTCTAGCCATAGATAGATTAGCTATGGACTTAGATACGTGCAAAAGGATTTCTCAAAAGATTAAACACAGAAGGAGCAGACTGCTAAACATCGGGCGCAAGTTTCTCGATTTCTTCAGAAATATTTACATTCAAGTGAGGATGGATAATTCACTCACTTTCAATGTGTCTAATGACACTAATTTCTCTCTCCCTATTCTCAAATCTTCTTCTGCTCTATTTGCCCGACATTTTCCAACATATTTATAGATGAATATATACAAGTGTATGACTTAAACAAAGGTATAAGTCAGCTAATGTACATATGTGTACATATCTTTGGGTTTTCTGAATATGTCCTTCCTTCAATCATCTGACTTTGTTTTCTTCTTGACTCCTTGACTTCATTTCTCCATAATCCTTCAATTGATGATTGTCATGCACCAACAGTTTCTTGAATAACGTTATCCATTTACCTATAATAAAAGTTTTCAATGCAATACTAGTTAATTCACAAAGAGCATATGTACCATTGTTGTTGACTTTTGATAAAATGTATGGCCCAAACCACCATTGATTGAGTTTTTTGCGTGCATCATATTGAGATTCAAATGTACTATCATAAATAAGCACCCAATCTCCTACTTCAATCGGCTTAGGATGCAATCAATGAGCTTTGTCAAAATAAAGCTTGTTCTTCATTCTAGATTCAAAACTTAATTTTTCAAAAGTATCATCAAGTCTTAATTTACCTTGTTCTAACTCTTTAATGTGAAAACTCAAAAAATCATCAATATACATGTTTTCACTCCAAGGTAAATTTGACCATGCAAAAATATGTGACTCAATTGGAAACAATGGCTTTTGACACTACATGAGTTCAACAGGCATATACCTAGTGGTACACGTGCACATCATTCTATCTACCCAAAGTGCAAAAGATAAGAATCTAGGCCATTGTTTAATGTCACCATTACATGCTTTAGATATGGCTTTCACAATAGGTGGATGTCCTCTCTCTATTTTACCATTGGCCTCTTGATTATATGTAGTAGTGAGAGACAAAAGAATACCATGATGTTTAAAGGATTCTTTAGCTTCTCCCGCATCTAAGTCTCCACAATTAGCAAATACTTTCTTTATGTACCCAAAGCAACTTATGAAGTCTTCGACCAAGAATTTGCGGACATTGTATGTGGTCTTAGATCATAGTGCACGTCCATCTACATGATTAGGTAATTCTTCTCTTGCAAGTATAATGTAATGCATTTTATCAATACCTTAGGCATAGTTTCAAGGTCCACTGCCCACTTGTAGTGAATATAGGATGGATAAGTAGGATGCAAAGGATCGCTATGTTTGACTGACAAATCAAGTTGATAAGTAGAACATGTAGAAACATACCTACTAATGTCAACATACATCCTAGACCAGTAATAAATACTTCTAATTTTTTTATATGTTCCAAAAATCCTTTATGACCCGCCCATAATGTCTCATGCATTTCCTTCATTACTTGCAATTGAAGACTTCATTTTCCTAGGACTCATTGTGGATTCTTAACCTTACCCTTAGCATGTCTCCAAAGATAACCGTTACATAGGAGAAAATTATAAGCTCATTTCCTAATGTTAAAGAATCTATTTGTAATCGAGATAGCTAATGGTTGGAGTGTACTAAGATACTTTCCTATGTCTCTCCATTTATCTTTGTACTCAGACTCATGAAATTGCTCATACTTGTATATATGTGGAACATAGTCCACTAAGTTCACATTCTTTACTAGATCACTTTCAAGATCGTCATCAAATATAGCTCTCAATAATATATCAGCAACTGAATTTGACTTATCCAAAATATGAACTAACTCAGGATTTATGAACTTAATATATGAGATCCATCTAAGGATGGCTATATGAGGAGATGAACAATTGGCTATCATTCCAATGAGAGGTAAATAATGAGTCTCAAATTTCACATTTGCACCTATGAAATATTCTTTATCTTCTGTTTTCAAAGTTATCACCATACCCCATAGTTCTCGTTTGATCTATGGATATTTTCGTTGTGTTTCATGTAAAATTTTAGCACCAAACCTAATTGCATATCTATTGCCTTCACTATCATCTTGAATTATGACCCAACCTATACCAATAGGACTAGTATCAAGAGTCAATATAATAGGTTTGTTAATAGGATAGTCTACACACTTAAGGATGGGACCTTCAAGCAATAATTTCTTCAATTTACGCATAGCTTGTGTGTTTCTCAGTCCAAATACATTTTTGTTTCTTCATCAACAAGTCATAGAGATAATTGGGACATGAGCAAAGTGTGGGATCCAAATAACATAAAAGATGCAAGCACCAAGAAATCTACATACCTCACTCATGTTGTTACATGTTTCAAAAATCTTGCTAGTGGCATCAAAATTTTGTGGGTATGGCTTTTGACCATAATGACCACATAAATGTTCAACAATAAAAACCTCATCTACACCAAAAATAGATTTTTCTATGGAGATTGTGAGACCTACCTCTTCAAATCGTTGAAATATTCATTCACAATCAGAGATATGGTCAAGAAAAAATTTACAACATCCAAATGAATCTAAAGTAATATCCTTAACACGTTCCACACTCCCTTTAATTGGAATATCATCAATGAATGGCATGGTTATATGAGGGATAAAATCATGTGAGACCATATTCATAGCACTCATCATATGAGCCACATAATTAGTCGTTGCTTGACATAAAGTACACATTCGCACTAAGCTTAAAGGATCTTTCATTGTGGTTATGTCACAATTGTCAATTGCTAATTGGAATTGGTCACACCTAGAATATAGATCATCCATTCAATAGATAGAATGTCCTGAAAATGATTCACAAAACTCATCTACAATGGGTCTTGTTCCTACATTCCTTATGGTGACTTTATTGGTGGGTTGGAGATCTTGAATAAAACATAGTTTCCCATTCTTTTTAGGCACAATGAACCATCTATTTGAGTAAGGTGCAAAAGATGGATTTGAAATTCTCATGTTTATCTTCTCCTTAAGTAGTTTCATTAGCTCAGGTAAATGAGCCTTTGGAACTAATAAAAGATGAAGATTCCATGGAATATGTGGAATAGTAAAGATTATCATGGGTGCAACAAGCTTAGGATCTACACAACCAATCTCATGAGGATACATAGTAAATGCTTTTCCATGGCTACATATGACTCTCTCAAATTTATATCTCTTTGTTGGCAAAAGAAAGTCATCATATCTACCAATTTTCACGTGTTTGATTGTCTCATTCCTGAATGTATGTCCTATGTTTTTCTTTTCCCAAAGATTTGGATCTTTTTTCACATCAATAATTTTTTCATTACTTCCTTGGGATAATGGTTGAGCTATGGGTTTGCCTTTTTTGTCTATAGTTTTGTACTTTGTTTCAACTAATGCATCATGTGTTTGGTTAATTTTTTAGCACTTGTCAACATTGAGAGCATAATCTTGGATAAAAGCATACTCATCAAGGAAAGAAAGAAGAATAATATCGGAACTAGAATTTTGCTAAAGACATAACTCTAGCTCCTCGGGAGTAGAGAAACAATGAGATGTCTGAATCACATGCTCAACATTCTCATCATGTTCCATAATTTTGTTGGTTTTATTTTTTTTGGGTTTTTTTTTATAAAGGACTTGGACAATTGACTCTTATGAACAAAATTTAATCTAGAATGTGGAAAACAAAGTGAAAAATTATTGTATAGGTTGGTTGGTTGCAAGATGTCAAACCAATGTCCCCTGTTGTCCCGCTCAACAATGGACTCTATCCAAAATTTTGATCATATGTATCTCCAAACATGAATCAATGTGCACAATCACTACAAGCATGATATGTGAGAAATAAGAGATTGATCTTCTATCAGTGGCTCCCAGGCTGTTATTCTCCTAATCACATCTCATGCTCTTACTAACAGCTCTATAGAAAAGTCAACTTCCTTTGTGGGCTTACTTGATTCTACTTCTTGTTCATCAAGAGCTTCTAGTTTCACCCCTCTAATTCCTACATCTGTTATGGTTATATTTTCATAGTGCTTTTTCATTGCTCCTTATCATAATTTCCTTGCAAAGGTAGCCTAGATCGATAATCATAGATTTTCTTGTTTATATCTATTACTAGTTGTTGCTCCTTAGTGGCCTTCAATAGTTCACAATCTCTCAAAAAGTGCTCTAATGAATCATACCAAGGACACCTATGAGGACCATGCACAAAACCATTTAGATTTTGATGAGTTTGATTAACTTGTGGTGGGAAATTTTGAAATTGAGGATTTTGTTGGTAAGGTATTGCTTGAGTAGGATAATTAGGATTTTGATAAGGCAATTGACATATTTGAGGAGTTTGGGGAGCAACATGTGGTACTTGAGATGCAAGAGAAGATTCCATTATATACGGTTGATGATTTTGAAAATTTTGATTTTGAGGATTTTAAAAGGTTGTTTGAGAAGCTTGAGGATACATGTTTTGATACATTTGAGGATTTTACACATGAGGATTAGGATTTTGCATTGAAGGATTATGCATTGGAGGAACTTGATATGCTTGACTAGGAGCTACTTGTGGATTTTGATTGGGAGCCGACAACACTTTTATTTGGATCTACTTTAAAAACTTGACTATGATCCATCATTTAAGGAATAGGAGTAGAGTCAAAAAACATAGCTTGGGATTGTTCTCTAACTTGCTTCTTAGCTTATGGAAGGCTAGCTTTAGGAAGACTAGTTTGCTCCTAAAGCATGGATCGTATTTGATGTCTATGGGCTAAAACGTTTACTACTCTACATACTATTTGCCAATTGTGAGTAAGACCATAGCACTTATCTAGGTCTTGTAATCGCCATTCATCTTTGTTACAGGTTTCAAGATGAAGAAGCTTAAGAAAATTGATCACAAGATCAGGTTCCAAAGTTATCTTATCCTCATTAGGAAGTTGTTCATAGTGTCTAATATACTCATTTTATAAGTGAGCAATAGAGCTAATAGGCTTTGGGGAATTGACCCATCATAAGAATCCATCCCGATTATGTTGGCTATAATCCTCAAGATAGAATTCTTTCAGCATCTCCTTTCTGAAATCACTCCAAGGAAGACTATCATATTGAGTGACATGGTTTATGATAGAGCTTTCAACAATTTGTTCAAAGAATATTATCAAAAGATCTTCAGGAAGAACAAAAATCATAGTTTGTTCTTCAAACAAATCTAAGTAGCTGTAATGTTGATGCCATTGAATTTTCCCTTCTCTCTCAACATAGAAGAGACTATTCTTTGGCCTTCTTTCTCAACAATAAGGGATTTGAAGCCTTCCTCCATCTTAAGTGAATATGCAAGTGATGCATGATGCTCTAGATCTCTCACAAATGCATTTACTTCATGATGAAGATATGCACGATATTGTGACAAATCCAGTGCAACTGTCAAGAACGATGATGATGATGAAAAATATGAAACAAAGGTTATGGATCACAACCTCCCACCAAGATCAGAAGCAAACGTCATGAAGCGTTTCACGTCGGGTTCAAATGTGGAGGTGATCGCAATCTCGGTGGATCCCGTCCGGTCGTGGCACACACTAGGTGTAAAAAGCTACTGAGTGTTGGAATGTTTCTGTGATCAAAATGTCAATGGGGAGATGAAGTTGGGTACGGAGAGGAGAGATGTCATGATTTGATTATGGGAAGGGGAACATATGAATGCAAGATAAACCCATGAACATGAATGATAAGGACAAAAGACGACCATTCACATGAATCGATTTTGAAAGGAAGAATGGTCCAAAAAAATGGAGCTTCTTATACACTTCCAAAAGTTAATTCATATGTATGGGCTCTTTTGGATCGTATGTATGCATGATGAGAAAAAAAGAAAATCATACACATGAATCGAATTCAAAAGGAAGAATGGTCCAAGAATGGAGCTGCTTATACACTTTCAAAACTGAAATATATGCATGGCTGTTTGTGGGTGGTAGGAATGCATGTGGATCATGAAAATAGAAACGTATTCTCTCAATCTCAATGGATAACCCTCACTGGTTCAACGCAAGACTGTAGAGCCTTCTCACACATAGAAAGAGATAGAAGGCGACATGTAAAAACACATAAGTTACTAAGAGACAAGAGACATATATTAAAAGATACTGTAATGAAAGACATGTACATGAGTGTTGTGATACATCAATCTAAGCATTCTACTGGCCAAATGCGGTATGCACGACCCTCTCACCATGATAGTTCAACCAAATGTCACATGTAAGAGGATAGGTTCCACTTTATTGACCCTATATCTTTCTAGGGGCATAATGTGCAACTAAAGAAGTCTAAGATTCATAAGACCAACTCAAACGCTCCAGTGAGGGTGAGAAAAGATAGAGAAACCATTGGGTTTATGAGCCTATCCTAGTTTGGAAGTCTAACTTACAGTTGATTTTAGGAACTATGCTCTTCCTAGCCCACCTTGGATCCTCACACGCTAAATTGAGGGTGATCGTCTCAAGGAAACCATGTGCTAGCAAGGGCCCTATGGATGCCTAACAATGATGCTCTATGAGTTTGGAGGGGGTTTTTTATAGTTTTTGAATGAATTTGGACCCTTGGATCTAGAGAAATCAACTCTCAACCCTACGATCAACTACTTTTCATTACAACCATTGGATTTATCAAATGGATGTCTAGCATTGGTTCTTTATATGATATCTAGAGCAAAGGGGCAAAAAATAGGCACCTTCATTCTCCACCATTGTATCTAGGGAAGATCTAGATCGTCGGATCAATATTGACATCAATTTGGATAAGATAAGTTGCTATTTTTGGAGGAATTTTGCATTATGATCTTTGATCATAAAAAAAAGCTTATCTGATGAAAAAACTCGTGGATCCTCCTTCTTTTAAGCCTTAGTGCATCTCCAACCTTGAATGTAAGCTCACCATGATCGTACAACATGGTCCAATCATTATTTTCCATGTGGCAACCCTTCAAGCCTTCAATTTGCTTATTCTAGGAAATTACGATGACCTTGAAAATTGGATTTTGTGCTTGTTGACCTTCCAAATATCCTTTGATGAAGATGAAAATTTTTAGGGTTATGTTTTGAAAGGTCTCCTTTAGGAATATGCAAAAAAACCTCCCATCTAAATCTCTCTTATATAAGTTTGACTACATTTGGAAGTTTGTAAGGCAGCATTGAGGTGTATCTAGGAAGCTCTGATAGCCTTGAAAATTTGTATGAATGTGTAGCCACATATAATCTTTATATGTGTCATATCATAAGGCTAATAGAAATTCCTATACAAGATTTTGTAGTGTCTAAGTGAGAAGTTTATATTTTTACAAAATGCACGTCATATCAATGTGCTAGAAAATCCATTTAAATGTGAAATTTAGGCTATAGACTTCCTTTGATAGGCTTTGCAAGTTTATGAATTTTCATGTGATTTTGTGACATTGAAATTTTTGCCCTAATTTCCAAATTTTGACCAGCTTTGACTGCTACCCTGGATTTTCTTGATTTCTTCCAAACTTTGCATGTGAACTGCCTTTGACATCCTTGATGCATCTTGGAATTTTCACGAAATATGGCTAACTTCACCAAATGTGTTTCCTATAGGCCTTCATGAGTGAGAGAGGAGAGAAAATATCGACGATAATGTTACTTTCTAATGTGCAATTTAATGTACTTACGTCATCCTATGCCAGTGTAACATGTGTTTCAAGAAAAAATAAAGAACATGATTTGATGGTACCTGAATTGAGCTTGAGATTGTACGTCTTGATTTTCCAAATGCCATAGAATAGGTTCACATCAGGTTCAAATGTTGGAACCGATGTATTTCATGTTGGTTTCACTTCTCCTGAAGGGCTCATTTGGGTGGATCGGGCCAACTACCAATGTTCCGAATAGATGGTACACGTAGGGTGCTTCAGGCAACTTAGGAGGTAGAGCTCAAATATAGACGCTCACAAATAGATAGATGAGATCATAGAAATTAATCAAATCACTTGTACAATTCATCAACATCATAAGACATAATAGAAAAGATAGGTGAGATAGGTGAAATTCATTATATGAGAGTTTGGAAATAAAAGAGATGTGTGAACATTAGAGGGAAATTCATCATCATATGAAAGAATGAAACTCATCATGTGAAAAATTCATCATGAATCATGCGGATATAGGAAAAGAAATGCATCATCATGTTAAAGATAGAGATAGATGAGATAAATGGGAATTAGAAAAGATAAGTGTGATAGGAATTGGAAGGAAAGAAATAAGTGAACATTGCAAATTGATTCATAATAAGTATTTATACAATTGTAATGAAAATAATTGAAAAAATACATGTTATCCATTCATCATTTTTCTATTTGCATCCATGTGTATGTGCATGCACGTGAATGTGCATATAGATGTATTTAAGTATGTGTTAATGTGTGTATGTGTATGTGTATATGCAATAATGCATGCATGCAAGTCCTTTTATGTGTTTGTAGAAATGTTTATGCATATGCATGTGTATGTGTGTGTATATGTGTATGTGTAAGTGTATGTGCATATGTATGTGTGTGTATATGTGTGTGTATGTGCATGTGCATATGTGTATATGTGTGAATGTGCATCTTCATGTATAAGTGTATATGTGCATATCAATAAGTGTGAGTATGCTAATTAATGAAAATAACAAAATTCAAATGATATACAAAGAATGGAAATTGTACTTACAATAGTTAGCCATATTTTTTGCTTTGATCGAAGAGCCTCCAATGTTTTTATTTTTTTGGTCAAAAAACCGTTGTCGTCGAGATTTTCTCTCCTCTCTCACTTATGAAGGCCTACAAAAAACATATTTGGTGAAGGTAGCCGGAATCCCTCGAGAAGTCCAGGATGCATCAAGGATGTCAAAGGAAGCTCACATACAAACTTTCAAAGAAATCAAGAAAGTCCATGGTAGCGGTCAAAGCTGGTCAAAGTTGGGAAATTAGGGCAAAAATTTCATTGTCACCAAATTAGATCAAAATCCATATACTTGTAAAGATTGTCAAAGGCAGTCTATAGCCCAAATTTCAGCAGAAAATGGATTTTGTAGCACATTGATATGCTATGTTCATTTTGTAAAAATGTAATTTTTCTAGTTTGACCCTACAAATTCTTGTATAGAAATTTATGTTAGCCATATGGTTTGGCATGTATAAAGATCATATGTGGCTACATATTTGTACAAATTTTCAAGGCCATCAGAGCTTCCTAGAGACCTTAATGCCACCTTGCAAGCTTCCAAATGTAGTCAAACTTCTACAAGGGAGATTCAGATGGGAGTTTTTTCTGCAGATTCCTGAAGGAGATCTTTGGAAACATAGTCCTACAAAGTTGCATCTTCCTCAAAGCCTATTTGGAGGGTCAAAGAGTACAAAGTCCAGTTTTCAGGATCACCACAGTTTTCTAGTTTAAGCAAATTGAAGGGTTGAAGGGCCACCACATGGAGAAAGCTGATTGAGCCATGTTGTACGATCAAGATGAGCTCATATTCAAGGGTGGAGATGCACTTATGCTTAAAGCAAGGAGGATCCACGAGTTTTTCCATAAAAGAAGACTTTTTTTACAATCAAAGATCAATAATGCAGTGTTTCTCCAAAAATAGTGGCTTATCTTATCCGAATTGATGTGAGCACTGATCCGACAGTCCAGATCATCCCCAGATCCAATGGTGGAGAATGAGGGCGCCTAAATTTCACTCCTTTACACTAGATTTGATAGAAAGAACAATTCCAAGCCATTGATTTGATTAATCAAATGGTTGTAATCAAAAGTAGTGATCCTAGAGTTGAGAGTTGATTTCTCTAGATCTAAGGGCCCAAATTCATTCAAAAAACCATATAAACCCCCCTCCAAACTCTAGAGCATCATTGTTAGGCATCCATAGGGCTCATGCTAGCTTACGGTTTCCTTGAGACGATCACCCTCGGTTGAGCGAGTGAGGATCCAAGGTGAGCTAGTATGAGTATAGTACCTAGTTTCATATTTAAGTTAGAACTCCAATCTAGGATAGGCTCTTCAAACCAGCATCTCTATCTTGACTCACCCTCGGTGGAGCGTGTGAGTGAGTTAGAGCTGCTTTTAATGAGTCTTAGACTTCTTTAGTTAGACGTTACGAGCCTAGACATACATAGGGTCACTGGAGTGGAACTCACCTTCTTACATGTGACATTCGGTTGAACTGTCATGGGTTGAGGGTCGGAACCACCTTTGATCACTAGACTGCCTAGCTTGACGTACCACGGCGATCTTATACATGTATCTTAATTCAAATCCTTTTAATTCATGTCACTTGTCACTTGTCTCTTGTCTCGTCTCTCAGTCTCTTAAGTATTTTTACATGTCTTCTATTTCTTCTATGTGTGAGAAGGCTCCGCAGTATTGCGTTGAACCAGTGAGGATGTTTCTTTGAGCTTGTGAGTAAATTCTATCATCATAATTCACTTGCATGCATATAATCCATACATACCCATACATATTGATTAGTTTTTGAAAGTGTATAAGAAGCTCCAATATTGGACCATTCTTCCTTTCGAAACTGGTTTATGTGTAAGGATTCCATCTATTCACGTCATGCATATATATCATCCAAAGAAGACTATGCATATGAATTAGAATTAGGAAGTGTTTAAGAAGCTCCTTCAATGGACCATTCTTCCTTCCAAATTTGATTCGTGTGTATGGTTCTCTTTCATTCTTATCATTCATGTTCATAAATCTAACTTGCACTCCTACTTTCCCATTCCCATAATCATTTCAACATCTCTCTCTTCTCCATACTCAACATTAATTTCACTTTCATGTCCTTAAACCTTCCAACATTCATTAGCTTCATACACCCTGTGTGTGCCACGATCGGACCTGATCCACCCAGATTGCGATCACCTCCACATTTGAACCTGACGTGAAACGCTTCGTGGCATTTGCTTCTGATCTTGTTGGGAGGTTGTGATCCATATCCTTTGTTTCATATTTTTCATCCTCATCATATCATCATCATCAGTCTTGAGTGTTGCACTGGATTTCTCACAGTATCGTGCACATCTTCGTCGTGAAGTAAACGCATTTGTGAGAGATCTAGAGCATCGTGCATCACTTGCTTATTCACATAAGATGGAGGAAGGATTCAAATCCCTTATTGTTGAGAAACAAGGCCAAAGAATAGTCTCTTCTATGTTGAGAGAGAAGGGAAAATTCAATGGCATCAACATCACAAGGTACTTAGATTTGTTTGAAGAGCAAGCTATGATTTTTGGTCTTCCCGAAGATCTTTTGATATCATTCTTTGAACGAATTGTTGATAGCTCTATCATAAACCGTGTCACTCAATATGATAGTCTTCCTTGGAGTGATTTTAGAAAGGAGATGCTCAAAGAATTCTATCTTGAAGATTATAGCCAACATAATCGGGATGGATTCTTACGATGGGTCAATTCTCCAAAGCCTAGTAGCTCTATTACTCACTTACAAAATGAGTATATTAGACGCTATGAACAACTTCCTGATGAGGATAAGATAACTTTGGAACCTGATCTTGTGATCAATTTTCTTAAGCTTCTTCATCCTGAAACTCGTAGGGAAGTTGAACGGCGATTAGAAGAGCCAGATAAGCGCTATGGTCTTACTGACAATTGGCAAAAAGTGCGTAAAGACGTAGTAGAGGCTGTAGCCCATAGACATCAAAGACAATCCATGCTTTATGAGCAAACTAGTCTTCCTCAAGCTAGCCTTCCACAAACTAAGGAGCAAGTTAGAGAACAATCCCATGCTATGCTTTTTGACTCTACTCCTATTCCTCAAATGATGGAGCCTAATCAAGGTTTTAAAGTAGAGCCAAATAAAAGTATAGTTGAACAATCTCAAGTGGATATTCTCACTAAGAAAATGGAAAGTCTTATTGCTACACAATCCAATTTGGCCAAGACTATAGATGCTTTACAATCTAGTTACACCAAAACTTTCCAAAATCAAATGAACCCAATGACTTTTCAAGAGCCTAATCAACATGTTATAGCTACCAATCAAAATCCACAAGTAGCTCCTACTCAAGCATATCAAGTTCCTCGAATGCATAATCCTTCAATGCAAAATCCTCATCCTCATGTGCAAAATCCTCAAATGTATCAAAACATGTATCCTCAAGCTTCTCAAATAGCTTTTCAAAATCCTCAAAATCAAAATGTTCAAAATCATCAACCGTATAATATGGAAGCTCCTCTTGCACCTCAAGTACCACATGTTGCTCCCCAAGCTCCTCAAATACATCAATTGCCTTTTCAAAATCCTAATTATCCTGTTCAAGGAATACCTTATCAACAAAATCCTCAATTTCAAAATTTCCCACCACAAGTTAATCAAAATCCTCAAAATCAAAATGGTTTTGTGCGTGGCCCTCGTAGGTGTCCTTGGTGTGATTCGTTAGAGCACTTTTTGAGAGATTGTGAATTATTGAAGGCTGCTAAGGAGCAACGACTAGTAATAGACATAGACAAGAAAATCTGTGACTATCGATCTAGGCTACCTTTGCAAGGAAATTATGGTAAGGGAGGAATGAAAAAAAATTATGAAAATATAACCATAATGGACGTAGGAACTAGAGGAGTGAAACTAGAAGCTCTTGATGAACAACAAGTAGAATCAAGTAAACCCACAAAGGAAGGTGATTTTTCCATAGAGGCTTTAGTAAGAGCATAGGATGAGATTAGGAGAATAACGGCTTGGGAGTCACCGATAGAAGATCAATCTCTTATTTCTCACATATCCAATGTAGAAGAAAAACGAAAAAGAGATGAAGCTGAGCCTAGTGAAAGAAGAGTGACTCGAAAACAAACCTCAGAGGGAATAGAAACAATCATAGAGCAAGGAGAAACATCACAATCCAAAGATAAAAAACAAGAATCAGAACCCAATGAACAAAAACAAGAGGAGAAACAAAAAGGGAAGAAGACAAAGCAAAGAAAAACAGAACCAAAGCCTTTAGATAAACAAGAACAATCAAAACAAACTGAAGAACAAACAAGAGAACATGAACAAAAACAAGATCTTGAGCAAAAACAAAAGAAACCAAAGAGAAAACCTAAAGCAATCTTGATTTCAGAAATTGAGAGAAAAATAGATCCTATGGAGATTTTAGATGACATTTTGCTTAAGAGTCAAATGACTATGTCTTTAGAACAAGTTTTCTCTATTGCAAAGCCTGTTTTTAAAGATAACTTTATCGGCCTAATTAAAAGGAAGAGGTTTCCGCTTAATCTAGATACTGAGATGCAAGATTCTCTAGATCAAGATCAAGCTATGAATGAAGCCTTAAACTTTGATGAATCTGATGAAGAGGACTTTGATGATGATGAAGTAAATGTTAATAAAAATTTCTTAGGACCTATTCAACCTGACCATGAAAATCATGAAAACAATCCTGAAAGTCACTTTAAAAGAACATTTTGGTCTAGAGGTACATCAGAGATGCATGTTAAAATAGGAAATGATAAGAACACTATTATTGTAAATGCATTAGTAGATTCCGGCTCCGAAATCAATGTGATTTCAAGAGAAGTTTATGATAAGTTTCGATGGCCCATAGATAAAGATTGTGGATGGCGTATGAGAACTGCAAATAATGGTGTAGGTACCCTGTATGGAGCTTGTGCTAGTGTGCCCATATCCATAGGAGGAATCACAGAAGAGTTTCACTTTTTTATTCAAGATAATTGCTCCTATGAAGTTCTCTTAGGTCAACCCTTTATTTGTGAGAGTCGTATGGAAACTAAAGCCATGGATGATGGGTCTACCTATGCTAGATTCAAGTCTAAGGATGGAATGCAATCACTTCAAGTCATGACAGTAGGAGTGAATCATCCTAGGAATCGTGTCAATTAGAAAGAAACCTATTGTTACTCAGGGGCATGAGCATGCTTGTAGTGATTGTGCACCTCGATTCATGTTTGGAGCTACATATGATCAAAATTTCGGATAGAATCCATTGTTGAGCGGGACAACAGTGGATATTGGTTTGACATCTCGCATCCAACCAACCTGTACAATAGTTTGTCACTTTGTTTTCCACATTCTAGATTAGATTTTCTTCATAAGAGTCTCAAGTCTTTTATCCAAAAAACCCAAAAAAATTATAAAAACAACAAAATCATGGAACATGATGAGAACATTGAGCATGTGATTGAGACATCTCATTGTTTCTCTACTCTTGAGGAGTTAGAGTTATGTCTTCAACAAAATTCTAATTCCCATATTATTCTTCTTTCTTCCCTTGATGAGTATGCTCTAATCCAAGAGTATGCTCTCAATGTTGACAAGTGCTCAAAATTTAACCAAACACATGATGCCTTAGTTGAAACAAAGTACAAAATTGCAGACAAAAAAATCAAACCCATAGCTCAACCATTACCTCAAGGAAGTAATGAAAAAATTATTGATGTGAAAAATGATCCAATTCTTCGGGATAAGAAAAACATAGGACATACATTCACGGATGAGACAATCAAACAGGTGAAAATTGGTAGAGATGATGATTTTCTTTTGCCAGCAGAGAGTAATAAATTTGAGAGAGTTATACGGAGCCATGGAAAAGCCTTTACTATGTATCCTCATGAGATTGGTTGTGTAGATCCTAAGCTAGTTTCACCCATGATAATCTTTACTATTCCACATATTCCATGGAATCTTCGCCCTATACCAGTTCCAAAGGCTCACTTACCTGAGCTAATGAAACTACTTAAGGAGAAGATAAACATGAGAATTTTAGAGCCATCTTTTGCACCTTACTCAAATCAATGGTTCACTGTGCCTAAAAAGAATGGGAAACTACGTTTTATTCAAGATCTCCAACCCGTCAATAAAGTCACCATAAGGAATGTAGGAACAGGACCCATTGTAGATGAGTTTGCTAAATCATTTTCAGGACATTCTATCTATTCAATGGGTGATTTATATTCTGGATATGACCAATTCCAATTAGCAATTGATAGTCGTGACATAACCACAATGAAAACTCCTTTAGGCTTAGTGCGAATGTGTACTTTACCTCAAGGAGCAATCAATTCTGTGGCTCATATGATGAGTGCTATGAATATGGTCTTACATGATTTTATCCCTCATATAACTATGCCATTCATTGATGATATTCCAATTAAAGGGAGTGAGGAACGTGTAAAGGACATTACTTTAGATTCATCTGGATGTCGTAAATTTGTTCTTGACCATATCTCTGATTGTGAAAGAATATTTCAATGATTTGAAGAGGTAGGTCTCACATTTTCCATAGAGAAATCTATTTTTGGTGTCAACGAGGTGCTTATTGTTGGACATTTATGTGGCCATTATGGTCGAAAGCCATACCCACAAAAAGTTGATGCCATTAGCAAGATTTCTGAAGCATGTAACAACGTGAGTGAGGTACGTAGATTTCTTGGTGCTTGCATCTTTTATGTTATTTGGATCCCACACTTTGCTCATGTTGCTGATTGTCTCTATGACTTGTTGAGGAAGAAACAAAAATTTATTTGGACTGATAAACACACTCAAGCTATGCGTAAATTGAAGAAATTATTGCTTGAAGCTCCCATCCTTAAGCGTGTAGACTATTCTTCTAACAAACCTATTATATTGACTGTTGATACTAGTCCTATTGGTATAGGTTGGGTTATAAGTCAAGATGATAGTGAAGGGAATAGATATGCAATTAGGTTTGGTGCCAAAATTTTGCATGAAACACAACGAAAATATCCACAAATCAAACGAGAACTATGGGGTATGGTAACAGCTTTGAAAACAGACAAAGAATATTTCATTGGTGCAAATGTCAAAGTTGAGACTGATTGTTTGCCTCTCATTGGAATGATAGCCAATTGTTCATCTCCTGATATAGCCATGCTTAGATGGATCTCATATATTAAGTTCATAAATCCTGAGTTAGTTCATATTTCAGGTAAGTCAAACTCAGTTGCTGATATGTTATGGAGAGCTAGATTTGATGATGATCTTGAAAGTGATCTAATAAAGAATGTGAACTTAATTGACTATGTTCCACATATATATGAGTATGAGCAATTTCATGAGTCTGAGTACGAAAATGAATGGAGAGACATAGGAAAGTATCTAAGTACACTACAACCATTACCTAACTGGACTACAAATAGATTCCGTAACATTAGGAAACGAGCTTATAACTTTTTCCTATGTAATGGTTATCTTTGGAGACATGCTAAGGGTAAGGTTAAGAATCCACAACGAGTCCTAGGAAAACGAGGTCTTCAATTGCAAGTAATGAAGGAAATGCATGAGACATTATGGGCCGGTCATAAAGGATTTTTTGGAACATATGAAAAAATTAGAAGTACCTATTATTGGCCTAGGATGTATGTTGACATTAGTAGCTATGTTTCTACATGTTCTACTTGTCAACTTCATTCATCAGTCAAACATAGAGATCCATTGCATCCTACTTATCCACCTTGTATTCACTACAAGTGGGTAGTAGATCTTGTAACTATGCCTAAAGGTATTGACAAAATGCGTTACATTGTACTTGCAAGAGAAGATTTAACTAATCATGTAGAGGGACGTGCACTACGATCTAAAACCACTTACAATGTTTGCAAATTCTTGCTTGAAGATGTCATAAGTCGCTTTGGGTACATAGAGAAAGTAGTTGCTGATCGTGGAGAGTTAATGCGAGAGAAGCTAAAGAGTTCTTTGAGCATCACGGTATTCGTTTGTCTCTCACTACTGCATATAATCCAGAGGCCAATGGTATAATAGAGAGAGGGCATCCACCTATTGTGAAAGCCATATCTAAAGCATGTAACGGTGACATCAAACAATGGCCTAGATTCTTACCTTTTGCACTTTGGGCAGATAGAATGACGTGCACACGCACTACCAGGTATATGCCTGCTGAACTCATGTACTGTAAAAAACCATTGTTTCCAATTCAGTCTCATATTTTTGCATGGTCAAATTTGCCTTGGTCTGAAAACATGTCTACTGATGATTTTTTGAGTTTGCGCATTAAACAGTTAGAACAAGGTAAATTAAGACTTGACGATGCCGTTGAAAAATTAAGAGAATCTAGAATGAAGAACAAGCATTATTTTGATAAAACTCATCGATTGCGTCCTAAGCCAATTGAAGTAGGAGATTGGGTGCTCATTTATGATAGTACATTCGACTCTCAATATGATGCACGCAAAAAGCTCACTCAACGGTGGTTTGGGCCATACATAGTATCAAAAGTCAACAACAATGGTACGTATGCTCTTTGTGAATTAAATGGTGTTGCACTAAAAGCTTTCATTGCAGGTAAAAGGATAAAGTTATTCAAGAAGCGTGATAATGACGAGTACATTTTGGATGAGGACATTGAAGAAGATGACAACAATGAGGCCGATTCATAAATAGGAAAATCCATGTTATTATTAAAAAAAAAAAAATCATTCATTTTCAAGTTCATGTTGATTTGTTTTTTTTTTTTTCAAGTTCATTGTATTTTTTTTCCATGCTTTTTTAATGCATGTTTTTTCAGTCTTTGCATTGCATTGCATATCCACATCACTTGAGTCAAAAAAGGCAAATGATGATTTCTCTACTTGTGTAAAATTGTATCTTGAGTAGTAATTTATCTACTAAGAAATTGATTATAATCTAGGATTGTGGAAAGATAGAGCATGTAGATTTGGAGGTTTATTCTGGTGACATGACTTTCATATATAAACATGCATATGTATCCTGTATCGAAAGCATAACTGTTGAAATCCTAGCTCCTGCTACTGCATGTTTCTACATCCTTAGTCCATCTCACAGCACTTGTATCGGAGTTTAAACGACTATTCTCCGTCATCAAAAATGGTTGTACCTTGTATCGGGGTTTAATTTTTCCCCGTCATTAAAAAAAAAAAGTTGCTACATGTTACCAAGAAGTTTACACTTTCTTCCACCCCAAAAAAGTGATCGTAACCATAAAGTTGCTCAATCATCATCATCAAAAAAAAAAAAAGAGCAAGCCAAAGGAGGATAAAGAGGCATAGTAGAATAAATCACGGGCCATATAGGCAGATTTATGCATTAGTGGAGTTTAGTTAGATTTCCTTGCATGTTATTAGAGAAAGAGCATATTCATATTTATGTAGGAAAGGAGTTGATCTAAAATAAGCTAAAGATGAAAGATGTCTCTTGAAAATCCTAAATCTTTGTTTATAATCATATTTAAGGTAGATTGCTTTATGAAAAAGGTACAAAATTTTCTTCAAGATGAGAGGAACTGATGCTTAAAACGACTCAATACATCCACTTCCACTTCATATTGATGCTTGTTTTTTTTCTTTCTTGTTGCCATGTTGCTTGTTCATTTGCATATATATTGCCTATTTGTTCATGCATATTCATGTTGCCTCTTTCAATTCTTTCTTTCATGCAAATTTTGCTTCATGTCACGTTACCTACTTATTCATGCATATAATCAATTTTCCTTCCATGTTTCTTATGTTGCCTATAAAAGAATTTGATGCCTGGAACATTTTGTTTTTCACAGATGCTAGAGTGGCGCTTCCGGAGGAATCGCAGGTTTAGTGGGGGTGAATGTCGTCGAGATTTTCTCTCCTCTCTCACTTATGAAGGCCTACAAAAAACATATTTGGTGAAGGTAGCCGGAATTCCCCGAGAAGTCCAAGATGCATCAAGGATGTCAAAGGAAGCTCACATACAAAGTTTCAAAGAAATCAAGAAAGTCCATGGTAGCGGTCAAAGCTGGTCAAAGTTGGGAAATTAGGGTAAACATTTCATTGTCACCAAATTAGATGAAAATCCATATACTTGTAAAGATTGTCAAAGGAAGTCTATAGCCCAAATTTCAGCAGAAAATGGATTTTGTAGCACATTGATATGCTATGTTCATTTTGTAAAAATGTAATTTTTCTAGTTTGACCCTACAAATTCTTGTATAGAAATTTATGTTAGCCATATGGTTTGGCATGTATAAAGATCATATGTGGCTACATATTTGTACAAATTTTCAAGGCCATCAGAGCTTCCTAGAGACCTTAATGCCACCTTGCAAGCTTCCAAATGTAGTCAAACTTCTACAAGGGAGATTCAGATGGGAGTTTTTTCTGCAGATTCCTGAAGGAGATCTTTGGAAACATAGTCCTACAAAGTTTCATCTTCATCAAAGCCTACTTGGAGGGTCAAAGAGTACAAAGTCCAGTTTTCAGGATCACCGTAGTTTTCTAGTTTAAGCAAATTGAAGGGTTGAAGGGCCACCACATGGCGAAAGCTGATTGAGCCATGTTGTACGATCAGGATGAGCTCATATTCAAGGGTGGAGATGCACTTATGCTTAAAGCAAGGAGGATCCACGAGTTTTTCCATAAAAGAAGACCTTTTTTACAATCAAAGATCAATAATGCAGTATTTCTCCAAAAATAGTGGCTTATCTTATCCGAATCGATGTCAGCACTGATCCGACAGTCCAGATCATCCCCAGATCCAATGGTGGAGAATGAGGGCGCCTAAATTTCACTCCTTTACACTAGATTTGATAGAAAGAACAATTCCAAGCCATTGATTTGATTAATCAAATGGTTGTAATCAAAAGTAGTGATCCTAGAGTTGAGAGTTGATTTCTCTAGATCTAAGGGCCCAAATTCATTCAAAAAACTATATAAACCCCCCTCCAAACTCCTAGAGCATCATTGTTAGGCATCCATAGGGCTCATGCTAGCTTACGGTTTCCTTGAGACGATCACCCTCGGTTGAGCGAGTGAGGATCCAAGGTGAGCTAGTATGAGTATAGTACCTAGTTTCATATTTAAGTTAGAACTCCAATCTAGGATAGGCTCTTGAAACCATCATCTCTATCTTGACTCACCCTCGGTGGAGCGTGTGAGTGAGTTAGAGCTGATTTTAATGAGTCTTATACTTCTTTAGTTAGACGTTACGAGCCTAGACATACATAGGGTCACTGGAGTGGAACTCACCTTCTTACGTGTGACATTCGGTTGAACTGTCATGGTTTGAGGGTCGGAACCACCTTTGATCAGTAGACTGCCTAGCTTGACGTACCACGACGATCTTATACATGTATCTTAATTCAAATCCTTTTAATTCATGTCACTTGTCACTTGTCTCTTGTCTCCTCTCTCAGTCTCTTAAGTATTTTTACATGTCTTCTATTTCTTCTATGTGTGAGAAGGCTCCGCAGTATTGCGTTGAACCAGTGAGGATGTTTCTTTGAGCTTGTGAGTAAACTCTATCATCATAATTCACTTGCATGCATATAATCCATACATACCCATACATATTGATTAGTTTCTGAAAGTGTATAAGAAGCTCCAATATTGGACCATTCTTCCTTTCGAAACTGGTTTATGTGTAAGGATTCCATCTATTCACGTCATGCATACATATCATCCAAAGAAGACTATGCATATGAATTAGAATTAGGAAGTGTTTAAGAAGCTCCTTCAATGGACCATTCTTCCTTCCAAATTTGATTCGTGTGTATGGTTCTCTTTCATTCTTATCATTCATGTTCATAAATCTAACTTGCACTCCTACTTTCCCATTCCCATAATCATTTCAACATCTCTCTTTTCTCCATACTCAACATTAATTTCACTTTCATGTCCTTAGACCTTCCAACATTCATTAGCTTCATACACCCTGTGTGTGCCACGACCGGACCCGATCCACCCGGATTGCGATCACCTCCACACTGTTGTGTAACTGATGCTAAACCATAATTCAGATTGCATCTCATAAGTGAAGCTTTTTATCATCACTTATGCGATGCCCTTTTATTTCATCGCCTTACTGATGCTTAGTCCTACCGTTGCAATCCATGTCGCTCCACACATCGATAGGAATGTCAAAGTTTTCATCATTTAACTGAGGCCGTGCGCGCGACATTCGTTGCGATGCTTGATGCAATTATATAGCGATGAAATTGTGTCGAGTTAACCATCACTATGCACCCGTATTCCTTGTAGTGCCTCCAAGCATGAGAGAAGAATCACCATCAAGATGAGAGATAGCCACCCTCCATCAAGTAGATGTAGAACTTGCACCTCCAAGTCCTCCAAATCTCCAATGCTAGAGCTCCTCCTCGTTGATCTTCCTTGATATGATAAGATGATTCCCATAAGTGAGTCTAGACCTCTATATAGTATTTTAGATCTGTAATAAAGTAAGTCTATGATCCAAGGGTCTGGCCGGTTCAGACAGATCTGAAATCGGACACCGTTTGGTCATCCGTGTGTATGACCAAAGATCTCGAGTTTAGACTTACTAGGAGGTCTTGTGCTCTTGTGAACAAGTGAACCACTTAGCTTAGTGGTTAAGTCTCAAGGATGTGAAGGACGAGGTCTTGGGTTCAATCCCCATGAGGTACATGGGAAGAGTATTTTGCCCAAAGAGCTCTAGAACCTTCTAGAAGCATCCACTGGACACTTGGCGCACATGTAGTTACATGGCTGACACTTGGCTGGTTAGTATCCACCTGCCCAAGAAGGTAGTCCCCTGGAGAGAGCTATATATAGAGGCATTTGGTTGGGAGGAGAGTCATCTCTCTAGTATGTGGTGGTCGTAATCCTTGTACTGTTGCATTGGTATCAGAGCCTTAGGTTGAGATCTATGGAGACTTTTATCTTCATCACTTTGTTTGTACGCTGTTGCTGAGATGCGTGGAAATTCCATTGCTGTAGCACTTATTCATCTCTGTCGAATTACTCCTTGCCGTACGCAATCATTGCTATTCGTTTGATTAGCCAAAATGATTGCCTCGTGCTGCCGCCAAGGGGATTCGAACCCAGATCATCATCATGGGAGGCGTGTATCTTATCTATTGCTCTAGGCGCTTTGGTTGATTTCCTCCCGCCGTTAGTTCTATTTGATGCAGATCTGCGTGGGCAGAAGCAAAACACTAGCAAAAGGTATGCGTCCGTTTCTGCCATCAGGAAGCGGGAGACTCGAACTCAAGACCTCCGCTATGGAGAACTTCTCACATATCCACGATCCCAAAGCGCTGTTCGTTCGTGAGAGCAGTTCATATGGGTCTTCATTTCCGGCTGAAGATGGAATCCAGGAGCAAAAGAGCGCAGATCTCTGCCGTCAGCCCGCGTAAGATTCGAACTCGGATACAGGAGCAAAAGAGAGGAGATCTCTGCCGTCAGCCCGCCCGAGTTTCGAACTCGGAACCTCTCTTTAAGAGGAGCACTACCTTATCCACTAAAGTAGAGGTTTTGGTGATTACTCTCTCTGCATATTTTATTTAGTTCCAATCGTGTCTCTGCTCTGCTAATCCCGAGTTGAGATCTTTTCATTTGGATTAATCTTTGGAGTTTGCTTATTACCTCAATCGAACCCGAGTGCATATCTGTGGTGGTCAAGGCCAAAGAAAAGTTTGGAGCAAAGTCTGAAAGAAGTGGAGCTGTGGAGTAAAGATTCGGAGGCCTTTGGTGATCAAAGTCAAACCAACTTTGAATTCGGACCAAAGTCTTGAGAGAATCACTCTTCCAAAGGATCAAGGGAAGGACGTAGCTTTATGTGAAGCTAAGTATTTTCCAGTTTTTGCTTGGCCTTAATGCTTGATTTATTTTGTTTTCATTATTCTACACTTAATCCTAGATGCACATTGAAATAGCCAAGATTTCAATTGATTAAGTCTAGATTAGAATAATGAATTAATCTATTTCTTATTTCAAGCATTAGTTTGCATTAAGGAAAGACTTGATTTCAAAAGATCCTTGTGCATCAAAGAATGTATTTTGGTAGTTTAATACAGATTTCCTTTCCATAAGTTTTCTATTGCACTTCAAGGGTATGTTTTTATATTATAGTGCATTAGGACAAAGGAAAGGATATACATGCATCAGGATTGCATGATATACATTCTTAGTACAAGGAAAAAAATCATGCATCAAGCTCATGCATGAATGTTGGGCATGCAAAGAACATGCATGCATACGCATGTGAGCATATGCTTTTGCATGTGGATACATGCATTTGCATGATAGAATGGAATGCTGTTTGCAAGTAGATATGAGAATGTACTCTCTTAGTATTTAGCTTACTTTATAAAGCTCGCAGTTTGACCTTAGGGAAGACCAAGGACTAGTTAGTTGCAAAGACATACTAGTTCTAGTATTGCAACTCAAGTAATTAGTCGATTTCTTCCCAAGTCGATATTCTACTATCAAAGATAAATACTTAATGACAATTAAGTATGATAGATGTCTTGCTAGGTATGAGTAAGCACTAAGAGAAAGTTAAGTAATAAATTTCCTTGATGACCAAGAAAATTTAATTACTTGCAAACTCTTTTGTGATGTATGACGACTCTAAGTCCTGGATGTACTTAGAAAGTCATGCGGATAAAGCTTTAGTTGATTAGTTATATATTTTATGTAACTTCTCAAGCATCCCAAGGTTGGATGAGAACATCAACTATATTTCCAAAGTTCCATGAGCACTCTTCTACTTAGAAGATTTCGAAAGTTTAAAAAAAAAAAAAAAAAAAAAAAAAAAGTTTCTTTATGGTTTCAAGATTTGTATCTCATGATGAAACCTCAGTAAGTAACTTTTTGGAATTCAGATATGAAATAGTCAAGCCTTCTATTTCATGTGAGATCATTCTCCTACCATGTTTAAGATGAATTTAGTTTTGGGAAGGAAGATGTTCCAAGTAGAGGATCTTAAATGATTCATGAACTCTTCCCAAAAATACACATAAATTCATATTATATGATAGGTCCAAGGAATGATGCAGGCAAAACCTCTTTAGGATATAAATGTTTTGCCAAGATATAAAGGTACCAAGCTTTTATAAATTTTCATCCCAAGGGGTGATGGAAGTCAAAGGTTAAACCTCAACATCAATTGATCCTTGATATCCATAAAAGGATGTTAGATTCTATAGTTGCATCTCTGGTAAATGATGCAACTAGCTAAGCAGTCTTTAAGAAATAATATAAGTTCCTAAAGACTTGAAGCAAGTGTGAACTTTTTATTTAGGAGTAGAAAGTTCCAAGAAATGGATCTTGAATCCATGAACTTCTCCTAAACAAGATTCAAAGTTGTGTTCACAGTAACATTACTATTGGATCAATCAATAGATGCTTGGACTTTAAACATAATTTTGATTGGTGAAATATGTTTAAAGAACTCTAGTAACATCTGAAGATTGACCAATAATAATGAGTTTTGTATCAAACTCAAGAATAGAAGTCGATATCACATAAATGAAAGTCAACTTAAACTTTCAAACTGGCAAATGTGATATTTTCTCTAGTTTGATACTCAGGAAATAAATACAATTGAATCAGTAAATTTTTGGATATCATTTGAAAGAATTTCTTTTAAATGTTCTTTTTGCAAAAGATTCCAAAATGAATCATTTGCTCAAGTTATTTGATTCCCTAGAAGGAATCTCAAGTCTTTGAAGAAATGGCATTCTTTCAAGTATAGAGAATGAAAATTCTTCATACTCTTTAATCAGCAAGTAGTTCCCAGTAAATCCCTAACCACTAGAAGTGGTCTTTCAAGTCCTATTTGTGATATAACCTAAAGGTATATCAAAGATTCTTAGCTTTGGAATCTGAGAGGCATAAAGTGTATGCTTGGACTTGAGAAAGATCTCAAAAAATCCTGCAGGTAAGCAAAGAAGCTTAAAGATAGTTTAAGAGATCTTAAAGATAAAGACTAAGTCTTTTTATCGCAAGATCAACCAGACTTGATCAATCTTGGCCATGATTGTCCAAGTAATGTGCGATTAGAACTACTTTGTAGATTGCCCAAGTATTGGCAATAAAATTCCTTTTGGGAATTATTCACTCAAGTTCCATCTATTCATGGAAAACTGTGAAAAAGAGTAAGTTGTTCCAAGTCTGAACAGAGTAAAGAAATTCCAAGAATGTAGTCTGCAACCGTGAAAACGGTACTTAAGTCTGTGGAAGGTAAAACATAAGTGTTTGCCTATCCTTAAAGGGATTTTGGTACAAATCCAAAAAGCATGAGCGGATGCTTAGACTTAAGCAGTAGAGAGATTCTTGTAAAAAGGCCCCGGCCGGGATAGGTACCTAAAAGCACCAATATAGAAAGGAATCTAAAGACAAGAAGTCATAAACTCTTGTCGCTACAAAATTGGTCAAGAATAACCAATTGAACTTGAATTTGAGAAATTCAAGAACTTGGAATTCTGATTGGTTTTCATTTGAAAACCCCAGTAAAGAAGAATTGATATTCTGTCAAGAGGTTTTCAAGTTTCCAAGGCAAAGCACATGATTCTGAGGTGATCATGCGAAGGAATCAAAACCTAGGAAAATCTAGTTAGAGGTAATGCCTAAAACTTTCAATTCTTGTAAAAGAATTGAAGAAATAAGGTACTCTATCAAGAGATGTTTAGACTTTAGGATAAGAATCACCCACACATTAATGTGAATATAAAATAGGGTGGTATGGGACACCAGATTTTATACTCAGATTGATGTAGGAAAGATGGAATGGGACATCGGACCGTGGGATGATGATTATCTTTTAGTCCTAGTTTGAATTTTGAAGTTAGGTTTCATCCTCAAGAGAATTAAGACTTCAAGGAAAAGTTTAATTCGTAAAGGATGAAAGTAGTATCTTACGATACTTCAAGGTAACTTCAAGATTCAGGAAACTGAAGATATGAAGTAAGTAACTTCCAAGATCTTCATAGAACACTTCAAGTTTAAGTGTTATTGATCAGAAACATTTGATAAATTTCTGCAAGAAGTTGGACTTTGATTTTGAGTTGATCTTTTCAATTAAAGATTTAATTGACTAATTCAAGCATCAAGTTCCTAGTGTAACTTGATAAAATTCACTCTTTTAGACTCAAAGAAATGCACAAGAATTGCATTCCCGGAGTCAAAAAGATTGAATGTGACCTGAACTTAGTCTCAAGTGAAGCATTATTTGAATACAAAACTCATCAGCAGAACCTCAGTGGGTCGACACACTGATGTTGGTTACCACACTAGTATCTTGTGGTAGGATGATGTTTTTGATATCCTTTGAATCTTTTTGAGAATCCAGCTTATTTCTCTGAAAGATAAAGACAATGCTTCAATATCTTATTGAAATAGATCGTTGAGAAGTTAAAGTCCTGAGTCAACTAGACTTTGACTCATAGCAAGTTTATGTATGTGCGAAGTTTGAATTGGTTGTACCAAGTCTCAGTTATCTCTTTCCGCTTTCCAAATCTTTTGGAATTGACTCAGATATGGTATCTGATTCTTTTTGCAAAAGACCAAGGATAGCCGGTTAGAATTAGATAACTAACTTGAACATCCTAGATAGATGTTATGTACAAGAACCTTTTCAATCTTCAAAAGATGCTAAGTCTAAGTAGACTTATTCATTTGATTTTGCTTCAAGGTATAGCATAAATCATTTCCTAGAGTCCAGTATACTCTAGAATAAAGAAGTTAGGAATTGCTCATTGGATTGACAATTCCCAAGAACTTTCAGTAAAAAGTCTTTGAGAAAAGTGTCCTAAGTTGGACAATTTTCATTTTGAATTTGAATTGGTGAAGTAAGTATGGTTGATTCCACCGAAATGGTAAACTTTCTCCTACAGTTTACAAAGGATTTTTTAACTCATAAGGACAAAGTAGTCCTCTAGTCGGGTGAAAAAATCAAGTAACTGTTAGATAAAAGTAAACCATTGTACAGACATCTAAAGTTAGATGTATGGGACAACCACACTTCAAGTTCTCCAAAACAAATTCAAGTGAATCAAGAATTCTCAAAGTCTTGCGAGGGATAAGAATCCCACCTTCATTACTAAGCCCATGCACCAGTTATGCCTAGAAATGGACTAGTAATTTGAATCCACCTAATTCACATGTTTGTGCCTAGATCGCACATCGAGAAACTGTGAATTAGCCAGGGATATGTGTTTAGATCCACCTTTATTATTCATTCACTATTTTGTACTTTGACTAGTTTATCAAAGTGCAAAGCGAGATAGTGTTTAGAATCATTTGGGCAAGGATGCCACCACAGAGATGAGACATGTTCTTCCAGTTCTAGAACATGATCATGTTCTTCCAGTTTTAGAACATGAGGCTCGGGGGTTGCCTACAGTATGTATATAGCTCTATTTTCGAGGACGAAAATATTTTCCAAGGGGGGAAGAATGTAATAAAGTAAGTCTATGATCCAAGGGTCTGGCCGGTTCAGACAGATCTGAAATCGGACACCGTTTGGTCATCCGTGTGTATGACCAAAGATCTCGAGTTTAGACTTACTAGGAGGTCTTGTGCTCTTGTGAACAAGTGAACCACTTAGCTTAGTGGTTAAGTCTCAAGGATGTGAAGGACGAGGTCTTGGGTTCAATCCCCATGAGGTACATGGGAAGAGTATTTTGCCCAAAGAGCTCTAGAACCTTCTAGAAGCATCCACTGGACACTTGGCGCACATGTAGTTACATGGCTGACACTTGGCTGGTTAGTATCCACCTGCCCAAGAAGGTAGTCCCCTGGAGAGAGCTATATATAGAGGCATTTGGTTGGGAGGAGAGTCATCTCTCTAGTATGTGGTGGTCGTAATCCTTGTACTGTTGCAAGATCTCTCCAAAAGCACTTACAAAAAGCTTTAGTGAGAAAGCTGATCTCAAATTGGCACTGTTTTCACAAATTTTCCAAAAAACATGAAAATTCTGAAAACTAAAGGCTTTGGCATTTTTAGTTTTATAGAAAAATCACATTCATGTTGGCAGACGCTACTACGCCGATCAAGATTTTCTCTCAGACTGATGTTTTGAGAGAGTGATAGTCTATCCAAATCACCCAACACTATTTTATTCTAGGTTTGTGTATTATATGATTACTCATTGAGGTAGTTTGCACTTGTAATGATTCAATGTTTGTAAATAAAAATTATATGAAATCTCCTCCGGATCATGTCATCGCCTTCTAGAGATCTTCCTCTATATTTGTCCTGTTTTGCTTGACGAGCTTTTTAGATGGAAGTTCCTCATATGATCGAGTTTGAAGAGTTTTGTTCCTAATTTTTCATCTAGTTCATTTCTTTGAGAGGGTTGCTTATAAACCACTTTTCTCTCAACTTATTCATATTGAGTTTCTTAATTTTTGTATTAGATCATCATTTACACAACCAAAGGATCTAAATTTTAAGACTAATGAAGGTTTTCGTTTTCTAGCAGAATTTTTGATCAAGATAGAGAGAGAGAGATCTCTCCGACATTCCCCCTACTAAACCTGCACATCGTCCTCGATGGGCCAATCCTGAAATTTTCTTTTTTCTTTAAAGATAAACTGTCATTTCATAGGAACATTGAACTTGAAATCTTTTCTCAAGTGCATGGGAAGATAAGTATTTTGCCTATGCTAGGCTATATAATCTAGCCCTATCAATTGCATACTTTGAAAATCCATGGTCAAAATATGGTACAAAAGACAAGGTAATTGGTATTTGTAGATGACGCATATGCGCTCACTTTCATACAATTCATTTATATATACATAAATCCTTTCTATCACTTATAGTGCATAGCTAAAGCTCAAAACATGCCTTGATGCAAGGTCATGTGGTGAGACCCTATCATGCATACTTTAACTGCATTTTTCAAATAATCATGGTGGAAATGAGGTAAATGGTTTGTTGATGATGAGGGTTTTAAAGTTTTTGAATTTTGAAAAAAATTTAATGCTATATTTACAATTGCAATTGGATGTGCATTTATCAGAACTCAAGAAATTTGGATTTCAATCACTCTAAATAATCTCCACCATCATTATTATCAAAGATTATTTTGAAAAAGTGTGTTCCAATATTATAAAAAAAATCAATGTTAGTATCAAGAAACATGAATTACAATTTATCCTTACTAGAACCTCTCTCGTTATATCCTATCTATGGATCTCTTCATGGTTCATCTTCTATACCTCTTCATCATGGATCATCTTCAAAATTTTCTTCTCTGCATAGATAAAGGTTTAGAAGTTTTTGATAATTTTTTCCTTTTTTATTTAATTTGTTTGATAATATCTTCAATCATTTGTTTTTCCTTTTCTTCAAGTTTTGGTCATTATTTGTGCTCTCATCCTCATCAGTTTGTTTGATATCCTCATGTTCATTTTCACTATTTTCTTCATTGTTAATATCATGGATCAATTGAGATTTCAAAATTTCCTCTTTCTCTTGATCAAAAAATTGTTCACTCTCTAGAATCTTTGGATCACATAATGCATAATATTTTTCAAGTTTCTTTTTCAATTGTATTGAATTTTCATATTCTTGCTCATCATCTTCTAATCTTTCTTCAAAATATTGTTCAACTTTTGGTTTATCCAACTTCATTTGTTCACTACTCTTTTCTTCAAAAAGTTTAACTTGATTGTCAATTGGTATCATAGTTTCTTGTCCAAAAGATTTCTTATCATCATATTTCTTTGGTCTCCATTGTTTGGCCAATCGGGATTTGATCTCGGGTGGATGTTTTGAGAGAGTGATAGTCATGCAAAGCACCCAACGCTATTTTCTTGTAGGATTCTCCATTATATGATTACTCGTTGAGGGAATTTGCACTTGTAATGATTCAATGTTTGTAAATAGAAATTATTTGAAATCTCCTCTAATCACGTCGTTGCCTTCTATCCATCATATTTTGCTTGAAGAGCCTTTTAGATGGAAGTTCCTACATTAGACTTTTGTAGATTTTTCTTGTTCTTATAGGATTTTTGTCTCAAAGGACAATCCTTTTTATTCTATGGCCCTCCAAAACATAGTCAAAGCAAGCATTTGGAAAGCTCTTGTATATAATCTCTTGCTCAAGGGTATTATCTTCTCCAATGTCTATGATAATTTTGGAGTGGACATCTTTGTTTATATCTACTTCCACACAAATATGCGGGTCTCATCTTGCATTGAATGAGTACATAGGAGACTAAGAGGACCTAGACACCAGAGAGGCGTGGATGAGTTACCACTATTGAGACCAAGAGGAAACCCTAGAATATTGAGACCTATTCATCTAATAAAGTCAATGAGAAATTACTTTGATGGAACAGGAGATCCATATGAAAACATCTAAAACATCAACAATAGGTGTTTGCAATGTAAAACATTACATTTTCTAAGCTCAATGATAGTGTTAAGGATCCATAGAAAATTACAAAGCATAATTTCCATATGCCTCAGTTAACTTGCTCAAGTTATATGTAGAACTATCCTAAAAATCTTTCTCAAGGCTTGAAATTTAGAACACATACTAAGTTGTCTGTGAAAATCTCCTCCCATCCATTATATCCTCTTGCAATTAAATATTAATGATGTGGAATGCTTTAGTTTGGACATGTAGCCATCATGCACACTCATTCCTATTACCTAGCATCACTAATTTTCTTTAATATCTTTCAAGTTCCACAAAACCTTGGTGAAAGATTAGTACACTTCCCTATGGGTAGTGAAGTAGAGCTAGCTCGCACTTGAAGGAAAAATCTATCTCTTTCCTCAAAAGATCTAGAAGTGAACCTAAAATTGAGCATTGTAAACTTGTTTTGGATAATCAAAGACTCCATTGTTCTATCTCTTTGTCTCAACTTATATGCATGTGTCTATGTGTTTGCATGTTAGTGTGCTTCTCATTGATGCACTTGTGTGTTCCATTTGCTCATGGTCATCATACCATCCTCACATCTTTGTAGGCTGATAATTACAAGGTGGTTCTCCTCATGTTGGTGCTTACCATTGTGCTAGAGTGACACAAAAAATATTTTCATTATCGGGGAGCAAGCTTTGAGGATGAGCATGTGATGGTAAGATGTACATATCGGACATTGGAATGAAATTTTCTTGTTTTTGAATTCTTTACCTTCTTCATCATCCCTACCATCCTTACTTAACGCCTACCTCGATCTCCATCCCTGTGAAAAATTCACCCCCCAAGTCATATAATCTCCACCATTGCATTCTCCTACTTCCATTGTTGAGGGCAAGAGAGAGAGAGAGAGAGACATATTGAGCTTGTACATTGTGTGTTCTCACTTTTTTAGCACAATTTGATAGGCACCAACACTAGCACCACTAGCAGCAACATCAGTAGGTATGACAACTCTATGTACGGACCCCTGGACGAAGACCTCTGTCTATCAAGATAGATAGAAGGTTAAGAAAAGTACATCATAGTAGACTAGCTCATATGCACATAAGGTGTGTGTGTGTGTATATATATATATATATATATATATATAGTAAAAAATAGGTGGTTGCTTGTCCATCATGACAAATAAATTTCACGATACATAGTGTCTATCGTTTGTTTATGACATATGACATGCAAGATCCTATGACAGCTGCATCTATCATGGCATACTTGTCCATCATGATAGATAGACCCTACAATTGATGTCGATGCATTGTGACAGACAAGGCCCACGATAGATGTTGTATCACAATAGAAACATCTATCGTGAAAAGCATGTCCATCACCACAAATTGACCATGACGGATACCTCTGTCCATTGTGAAAGATTGACCACAATGAATACCTCTATCCATCGTGAAAGACAGACTCTATCGGTCATGATATACACATACATACATAGTGAAATTATTTGTTACAAAATTTTTGTTACACGTTATGAAGATAATTTTTCGAACGAGTTCATAGGTCATTTATGCATATGGAAAAAAGTTTGGGATGATAGTTTTTCATATATCTCTTTCCAAACCTTTCTTGCATCATGTCTTCTAGTTGGGATTTGAACATGAAGAAATGAAGGAATTAGGCAAGATATTGTATGAAAGAAATGAAGGGAATATATAATAGAACAAACATGTTTCCCTTAAATTTCTATGAATTCTTATCTAAACATGATCTCAACATGATTTGAAAATAAATTTTATCAAAGATAAAATTTATTTTCCAAGCAATCAATGTTTCAAACTCACACAAAAATTGGTAACCATACTCAAAATGATTAGAAGATCAAAACAGCTTATGTGGCATCAAAATCATGATCTGAGCTCGTTTTGACCTCCAAACACATTATCATAGTGCTTGTGCAGGCAATTTTGTCTTTTTGTGCCAAAGATATATACATGTTTTGGTCGCCAATATAAGCATCTCGAAGTCTGCTATAGGTTTAGCCAAACTTGACAAGGTAGTTAAGTTCAACTTTTTGAGATACAATCTTTTTGTTGCATCTGGGTGTTTTAGTAAGTGGCCATTGCTAAAAGCAGTGATGTATTCTATATGTTGGTTGTTGAGGATAAGTTGGATGGTAACAGTTACCCATTATGGGCTTATATGATGCATCATGTATTGGTTGCAAAAGGACTGTGGAATATTGTGCATGGTTTTGAAAAATATCCTATTATGCCTACAAACAGCATTGCTAAATGTCATGTAGAAGGCATTAAAGATGGAGATATTCTTCATGTTCGTATTCATGTTGTGGTTCCTACTGCACCTACTACAGAGTCAATTCCTTGGGATGCTTAGACACATGCATTAATAGCCTTGTCTATCAAATATGCCATTATTTCTCACATTCACTCTTGCAGAATAGCTAAGTATCCTTGCAATACACTTACCACTTTATATGAGGCAAGGAATGAGGCTTGTGTTGCTTACCTCTAAAAATAGTTGGAGAGTGAGCACATGAATGAAGGAGATTCCATGGATAGTTTTCAGACAAATATCAAAGATTTAAAGGAACAATTGATTTCTACTGATGGAGTCTTGCCTGATAGTTTGTTATGTAAACTCTTTCGAATGGTGTTCTTGGTTCATATCAAAGTTTTGCTTCTACTCTTTATTTGATCATGAAAGGCAATCCAAATGGATTAACATTGGATGAGGTAGTCTTTGTTCTATTGCAGAAGATCAGTCTAGGCACAACAGGTCCATTATGCATGTTGTAGATCAAGCTTTCTTGGCTAGTCAGAAGGGCAAAGATAAATGAAGCTCCTCTACTAGTAAGCAAAAATCTGCTAATTCTACACAATCAAGGAAGGATGATAGAGATGAGAAGAAAACAAAGAAGTAGAAACTTTTTTGCAAATACTAAAAAGGAAATGATCATGTCATAAAGAGTTGTCCAAAATTGGCTGCTAAAGAGGCAAGGAAGAAAGAGGCTAGAATGGTTGTTGTAGAGTCCTCTACACCCAAAATAGAGTCTACTAATCTTGTGTAAAATGAAGAATGGGCATTTACCATTGTTTGCACTTATAAGCCATCTTCTTATGAATAGTAAATGTTTGTAGTAGACTCAAATGTTTTGGCACTTTGATAGTGGGGCAACCAAACATATTACCTCGGAGTGCAGTTTCTTCACTTCACTCGAGCTTGCCCCTAGAGGGAATACTATCACACGTACCAACAACTCCTCTTATCTTGTATGGGAATTGGTAAGATCATTCTGACTACTACTCATGGTACTTCTTTTACAATGTTGGATGCTTTATTTGGCCCAGGGATCAATAATAATTTGTTATTGGTTTTAGCTTTAGCAAAGATTGGTTTGGTTGTGAAATTTGTTGTTGAGAGATGTACAATACATGATCTTTCAAATGACAATATCATTATTTCTTTTGGCATTTTATGTCGTGGGCTATATATGCTCATAGACTATGAAAAATCTATGAATGATTCAGCATGTGCAATACATGATTCTCAGGATTTGTCATATGCAAAACTTTGGTATGCACGCTTTGATTATGTGAACTTTGCTGGTTTGCTATGCCTACAAAGAACTGAAATGGTGTCCTCTATGTCCAAACTTAAGGCATCTTGTAAACATGTTTGTGAAGGTTGTATTTTGGGAAAAATGGAGCATTCCTCATTCCCAAAAGATGGTTCCGTTTGAGTTACTCAAAAATTTTAGCTTGTTCACAGTGATGTCTGTGGTCATATGCAAACACCCTCTTTTGGAAACTTTCTTTACTTTGTGACTTTCATTGATGATTTTCCTAGGCATGCATGGGTATATACATTGAAAGCAAAGTCTGAAGTGTTTATGTGCTTCAAACAGTTTCTGGTTTTGGCTGAAAATATGTCAACAAGTAAATGGGCACCCTCCATTCTAATCGCGGGGGGGAATATATGTCTTCTGATTTTAATGGATTTCTAGTTGAACATGGGATATAATGTTAGTATACAGTGCCATATACACCTCAATAGAATGGAGTTGTGGAATAGAAGAATAGGTCATTCATGGAGATGGCAAGCTGTATGGTCAAGAGTCAGGCTTTACCACATAGTTTCTGGCCTACGACTATTATGTGTGCAACATATGTATTTAACAGATGTCCCACTAAAGCATTGTATAATGTAGTCTATCACTCCATATGAGGCTTGGCATGGTTGCAAGCCATGTGTTGCTCACCTATGTGTTTTTGGATGTCTGGCATACATATTACTACTTGAGCAATAACGAAGGAGATTGGATGATAAAACAGTGAAATGTATTTTTGTTGGGTACAGTTTTGAAAGCAAAAGCTATCATTTGTTTCATCCATATACTAAATGCATTTTGGTTATCCATGATGTTGTTTTTGTGGAAGATGCTATTCAACCATTACTTTCATGTAGTAAGGAGACATTTGTTAGCTCCAAAGATATGTATGATACTTTGCTGCCTCTTTTTATAGGTGGAGAGTCTAGTGTTGATATCTATGAATGAGGCAATCTCTCAGCCTTTAAAGTTTTCATGTGATAATGCAGATCATTCCATTTCTAATGCAAATTTACATGATGCCCTTGTTAATGAGAGCTAATATTGAGGAGGCAAAAACTATGCCTAAATCGTTGGTGTAGACTTTGTGCAATAGAAAATTAGCTGCACCTCTCTCATGTCGTACTCATTCAGGCTCTGAGAGAGCTTTTTTTGCATCAGATTGCTATGTTCTGGCTGCCTCTAGTCTCTATGATGAGAATGAGCCTATTTTGTTTGATGAAGCAGAAAATTCTAAAAATTGGATGGCTGCTATGCAATCAGAATATGATGCTATTATGAAAAATGGTACCTATTCTCTATGTGACTTGCCCCTTGGCAAGAAGGCCATTGGTAGTAAGTGGGTATACAAGCTGAAGCATAAGCCTGATGGAACATTTGATCGGTGTAAGGCTAGGCTTGTTGCAAAGGGTTATGCTAAGGAAAGATGCATTGATTTTGATGAGACCTTTGCTCCCACATGCCGAATGACTATTGTTCATAGCATCTGTGCACTTGCAACTCATCATGGTTGGAATGTACATCAGTTGGACATTAAAATTGCATTTTTGAATGGTGACTTGCATGAAGAAGTTTATATTTTTTAGCCCTGTTACTTTGTGTAGAAAGGGCATGAAAACAAAGTGTGCACATTGAAGAAGGAATTATATGGTTTAGAGCAAGCACCATGTGCTTAGTCTGAAAAGATACATGCCTATCTGATTGCACATCATTTTGAGAATAGTCCAACTGAAAGCACCTTATATGTTAAGTGTGCAAATGATGTGCTTCTAATCATTGTTGTCTATGTTGATGCCATGCTATTCACTGGTCCTCATGAGAAGCATATTGCTGATTTTAAGGTTGATTTGCATGCCTCATTTGAGATGTCAGATTTGGGGCATTGCATCATTACTTGGGCGTTCAATTTATGCAAGTTGATGGCAGAATAGCTTTGTGTCAAAAAAAAATATTGACACATTATTGTAGCATTTTGGCCTTGAATTCTGCAAATCTATTGCCACTCCTATGGAGATAGGTTTACAATTGAGTCTTCGTCATGCTAAAGATGCATTTGATGTTATTGTCTATCAGCAAGATGTTGGATGCTTGATTTAGTTATGCATTACTCGACTAGATATTCAGTTTTTTGTCTCACATATGGGTAGGTTTATGCATTGCCAAGGTGTCAAGCATTGGCAAGCGGTTAAGCAAATTTTTTGCTACATGAGTGGTACTTGGCTACTTGGATTGTTTTATCCCAAGGGGGGATTACTATCGCCGAATTTGCATGGTTTTTTTTAGTCTGACTGGGCTAGTTGCTAATGACACTTGTGTGTCAACTAGTGGCTTTTGCTTCATGCTTGGTAGCTCATGTGTATTTTGGTTGAGCAAGAAATAGGCTATTTTGTCCACTTCCAATTGTGAGGCTATGTATAGGATACCTTTCACAGGGATTTATGAGTGTTTATGGCTCAGACACCTTATGACTGATTTGGGTGTTGGTGAGTCTTCTTCCACCACCATCTTCACTGACAGTCAGAGTGCATTGGAAGTTGCGATGAACTATGTGTTTCATGCTCACACTAAGCACATTGAGGTGCACTATCATTATGTTAGGGAGAGGTTCTCTGCTAGAGAAATCAGTTTGGCATATGTGCCCACACAAGAGAACATTGTAGACCATTTCACAAAGGCTCTGCCTAGGGAGAATATTGAGCTTTCCACAAAGCTTTGGACTTACTTCCTTTTGTGGATTGATTCCACATAGCTTGGCACTTCCTCACACATGAGTGCCAGCTCCTTGTTCAACGCATCACTCTAGGGGGAATTTGTTGATATATTTGGGTAGTGATGTGTGTATACAGTAGGAAGGTCAAGGCACTTTTTCCCTCTTTAGGTTTTTCCTATTTCTTGTATATATGCCTATAACCCTAACGGGTCACTTATCTTTGTACATTCTAGTGGTAATACATTCAGTATTGTGTGTTGTGCTCCAAGCTTCTTCTTCTTCCTTGTGTTGTCCGCATGCTTCTGCAGACCTCAAACTCCAACAATAAATAACAAGTTCCATGAACTAGATTATGTGAAAATAGTATGTTTTAGACCAATTGTTTCTTTTTTATTCTCCAAAGTACATAGCGTGATTTACTCCATCATATTAAAGTTTATGAGGTGTACTAAAGCCTCAAATAGTTGAAGGGAAAGTCCTCTACTCGCTAGCTAGACAAAACATCAACATCTTTACCACACTATATTTTCCCTGCTCTTCTTTGCATAATCAAAAGCATTCAACTTTGCCTTCTTGAATGATTGATTAAGTGCAAAATTAGTGACCCCTACATCCTTATGAATAATTTTTTGTCTTGTTCTTGGCATGTTAGATTTTCTCACATCGTCATCAACTTCATTGTTGATCTCCACCAACATATTTGTAGTACCCTTTGTTCACGTTTCATCTGGTTCTATATGTAACTATGCAAAAATCTTTTGAATAATCTCCTCTTGATAGAAAATCTTTTTTGTCAAAGCATCCATAGTTAGCTTGGATAAACTGTGCTCTGATAATGATCCCACAATCATAAGGCCATAATCACATGAGAATAGTAGAAGAGAGAAAAGCTTGCAGAAGAGAAGACACAGTCAGATGCAATAGAAAATAAATTATATGATGCATAAGGAGGGAGAGAGACACTTTTCTATTATGGAACTCAATCATAACAATTATATATGCAAAATATCTTTGTAGTGAAGAATTAACCTCTTGGCCACCCCCAACTGATATCAATCCCATTCACACACACTCTCAATCACACTCTCACTCACAATCTCAATCACAATCACATTCAGAATGAAGATTTTTTAACCATGGCCTACTCTTGCATGATGCAATAATTCATAAATTAGAGTTAATTGTCCTTGATGAAGGAATGTGTGATCCATCAAACTTGAAAAGAATAAGGTCTCTTAGTGTTGCATAAAAAGATTTTGTAAAAGGTATGCATCGTAGTGTTCTATTGCCTTTAGATAGTGGAACCTACCCAAATTAGAAGAAAAAACAATGATAGAACACATATATCCTGAGATCCAAAACACATATGGATTAAAATCATGAATTAAAATACAAAAGAAAACGCCCATGTTTTTGGGTGTTAGAAAAAGTATAACTCTTCTAAGCCTTGTGACTCAAAACCCATGCAAAATTTACCAAGTTTTAGTGAAAGGAGAAAATATGTTGTGGAGAACAAGGACATCAAACCTATGCATTCTTGAACAAGGCAACCTTTTGGCATGAAAAAGAGAAGGTGATAAATAGGAGTGAGAAAGGTACAATGATTGAAAAACCCACTTCTTTTTCCAAGGGCTTTTGTAGTTATGTCTTTGAGTACGATTATTGCACATAAATAAGATTTCTAATTTGTTTAGGTAGAGCTTATTCTTTTTTGTCTTTCAAGTTGTCGCAAACTTTAGTGGTACGCTTAAATGCATAGATATCTAGACTCTATACAGATGGCCATGAAATGATACACCAGACAAATTGTTGAGTGTTGGCATACAAAGCAACGGAGGAATCATGCACAATACGGCAACAAGGCCAGATCATTTTTTCCATGGATTATGTACAACTCAAGTGATTTTAATCACTACACAAACATTGTAAATCCCGTTTTTGGTAGATTAGACTCCATTTTGTGCAAGCCGAGGAGTCCTCGAGCTTGAGGAGTGTTAGAGGTACCATCATACCAACTTTCATAATTTTTAGACTTCGTTTGAGCCCTCAAATAAGCCCTGGAACCTAATTTTTAACTAGGCCGGACACTAGGTCTGGACAGGGCCAAAACTAGTCAAAAAACTATAAAAAGAGCTAGAGAGCTCATTTTTGAGGTTAGATTGTAATTGAAACGAACTTGTAAGAGCTTTTGAAAGTAATCTAAAAGAACTCCATTGATTCTCTCTCTTTGTCTTGCCGTGTGTGCGTGTGTGTGTGTATGTGTGTGCATGCTTGTGTGCTTCTCACTCACGCACTTGTGCCGCCACTTGCTCGAGGTCTTCATACCATCCTCACGTCTTCCCGGATTGACATTAAAGGAGGTGCTACTCATCACTGAGCTACACCAAATTTTGGCGCCGTTGCCGGGGATCGAGCTTTGAGGACGAGCGTGTGATGGTAAGACGTAGAGTTGACGCGTTGGAGTTGTAGGTATTTTCTTCACTCTCATCGATTTTCTTTTACTTTCTTCTCCATCTTCACTTCCATCATCATCATCACCATCTCCCACCTCCATCTTCATCATCGTGAAAATTTCTGTTTCTTGATCATATCACCTTCCCCACCTCATTTCCCTCATTTCACTTGTGAGAGAGAGCGAGAGAGCAATATTGTGTGTGCGTATTTTGCATGTTTTTTGAGTTTCATTGCAGGTTCTTGCTGTAGCTGCATCCCCAACAGTGTGCGCAGGTACGACAGGCTCTGCACAGGTCCCGGGACGACGACCTCTGTCTGTCGCGACAGACAGAAAATCTTAAAATTTTGTGAATGCATGATTAGCACGGTCACCTACACCTTGAGGGCACTCTAGATCACTAGAAGTTTCTCAAAAATTTGCGTTTTTTCAGTCTATCGCGACAGACACCGTCTATCGCGACAGACACTGTCTATCGCGACAGACACCGTCTATCGCGACAGACAGAGACCCACGACAGACACCGTCTATCGCGACAGACCGAAATTCCACGATAGACACCGTCTATCGCGATAGACCGAAATTCCACGACAGACACCGTCTATCGCGACAGACCAGTCTATCGCGACAGAAACCGTCTATCGCGACAGACCGAAATTCCACGATAGACACCGTCTATCGCGACAGATCAGTCTATCGCGACAGACACCGTCTATCGCGACAGACCGAAATTCCACGATAGACACTGTCTATCGCGACAGACACCGTCTATCGCGACAGACACCGTCTATCGCGACAGACCGAAATTCCACGATAGACATCGTCTATCGCGACAGACAGAAATCCACGATAGACCCCGTCTATCGCGACAGACACCGTCTATCGCGACAGACCGAAATTTCACGACAGACAGCGTCTATCGCGACAGACACCGTCTATCGCGACAGACAGAGACCCACGACAGACAGCGTCTATCGCGACAGACACCGTCTATCGCGACAGACAGAAATCCACGATAGACCCCGTCTATCGCGACAGACACCGTCTATCGCGACAGACAGAGACCCACGACAGACACTGTCTATCGCGACAGACACCGTCTATCGCGACAGACAGACATTTTCGGCAAAAATTAAGGGGTAAATTTTTGGAAATTTAGGCTAAATTTCGGGCATATTTGCACTCTCAAGTACTCATATACTTACAAAGGCCTTAGAAAATGCATTAAAACCCCTGAAAGGTTCTGTTTGTCTAGTCAACCCCCTAAACCCTGAACGGACTTTTTCATACGAAATCCATTTTCTGAGCTCTAGGGCTTGTCGGAAAGCTCGTGACACATACTACACGCCCTCAACTGTTTTTTATAAGAATAACGCGTTGATTTTCAGATAGGATATTTGGAAGTTGACACACAGAGGGGTAGAAACACCAAGGGAGCTCTAGAGGAAATTTCTAGCAATACAAAAGGGGGAACAAGGGTCATTAAAAAAGTGTCTGAAATAAATTGTTTGTCAATTGAAAGGTCAACTTGGAGCTAATCTTGAGACTTATGCAGGTCTATTGAGAAGCAATTGAGAGCGTCCAAGCAAGGGTTTTGCGCAAGCTTGAGAATCAACTTCTCGAGCACTAAAGAGCAAGGTTCAACAAGAAAGGTCGGAATACTCTCAACTCCTCTTCGTCAATTCCTAGCTTAGGCTAAGAACGATTAGAAGTAGGAGTAAGTCAGGGCGACGATAGGCCACTATCAAGTTGAAGACCACCTAAAAACTCAAGTTCAAGCTAAAAACCTAATCTCTGTACTGTCGGTAACATAAAGGAAAAGAACCTAACGTGGAACGATCAACCTAAAAGCACGAAGAACATTCAAGTATTCTTGACGACGTAATATCAGACAAGACCTTAAACACGATAAAATAACTAAAAAGAACCAAGCGACTAATATAAAGTAACCAGCAACGAGGTTGTACTCTGGGCAAAGAACTGTGCTACTTAGATAGGCATATGAACCTTAGATCAGGACGACATCTAGTAAGGGAGAGACAAAGCCTCAGATCTTCAGAGGCCAGTGTTAACCACACTGCTAGGTCTTGGGCCCAGCAGTTGAGCCACCACTCGTACTACCCTAGCTCTGAGACCAGTGAGTCAGAGATGTCTCAAGGCATGGACAGACCTACGGGAAGTTCAGGTGTGCCTTACTTGTACAGGGTAGAAGGCCCTTACAAAACACAGCTGGAATACCTTAGGATCAACCGATTAGGTGCTAGCATCTATGAGGACGGCCTAGGAAGATCCGTGGTCCAGATTAAAAATCATGATCAATCCATTGGATTAGAGCACCTAGCTGTCAAATTTGAAAACGGTGCATACCTGGACAAAGAAGGAACCATATACGTAGTCACCAGTCATCCAGATAGGACAGATGAATTTGGAAATGTAATCTCAGAAGCGGACTTAGGTGACTTGGAACAAGGAAACATGGGAGTAGAACCTAGAACCCCCCGAGGTAAATCAGTTCTCACTAGGATTATCACGCCTGAGTGGGTTCCCCAAGACAATAAGAGCATAGAGTTGCTCCTCAATCGAGGAACTGACGAAGCCTTTTGGAGGTATAAATCTAATCAGCCAATTGACATAGGAAATATCATGATCTACGAGTTTAAGGATCCTGATAGTCCAGGCAGAGTGACCTACTTAGATCACGCTTCAGAACGGATCTTTGCAGTTACGGAAAATGATAGGCATGCTTACACTTGGAAGGGTGAATTCATTTTCCCCCAACCAAGATCAAATGTATCCTATGGTCACCCTGGGGCTGGGACATCCCAAGCTCATGGAATGCAAAGAGACAGAAGTAGAGATAGACCAGAAGTAAGTTTTGCCAACCCAGGGGGCAGAGAAAGAACGAGGACAGAGACGAATAGGGTAGAACCTGAGATGCTTAGAGCTCACAGGAACCAAAGAAATGTGGATGGATTTCCTCTGCCGAGACCTAGAGAGCATACAAGAACGTTGAGACCAACCCAGCTAGTTAAGTCCATGAAGAATTACTTTGATGGCACAGGAGATCCCTATGATCATGTGGCGGAGTTCAAGCAAGTCTTGAGAGCTGAACAAGTGGAGGATCTATTCACGTAGTACAATGCCTTCGGTCTAACCCTCAGGAACACAGCACTTACATGGTTTCAGCCATTGGATGAGCGCCAGTTCAGGAGCATAGACCAACTCCTAGAAGCATTTATTATTGAATTCTCCAAGAGTGGCATAAGACACAATACCTCCTCACTGATTCACAGCTTCAAGCAAACCCCTCAAGAGACTGTGAGACTTGCCGGAAGAAGATTTAGGCAATACCTTGAAAGATGTCCTGTTTCGGAGCTACCCACATCTGCCAAACAAGTAGCCTTATTCCTTGATGGATTGCTGAGTACGAAATTGAGATCCTATGTGTACCTGAAAGACCCTAGGACGATAGAAGAGTGTGTACGCATGTGCATTGACATTGAAGATAACCTAGGGGAAGAACTAGAGCTTTCAAAAATCTACAAAGATTCAGATAGTGCATCTAGTCACTCTTCCACACAATCCACATCAATTGAGGAACTCGCAGAGAAAGTAGCTCAGAAATTAGGGGTAACTAGTAAACAAATTCCTAGGTTTGCCCCGGTGAGAAGGTGCTACACTTGTGGTGGTGACCACATGGCGAATGTCTGCCCCATTATGGCTCAGCCCCAAGTAAATCCTAGTAGCCAATACTGCACCATAGAACGGAGATACACCAATCACATCGCACAAGATTGCCCATACAACAAGCAGGCAGTTAGGCAACCCCACCCTCAGCCATACCCTCAACAAGGAAGATACCAGAACCCGTACCCTCCACCACCATATGGCAGGCCACAACAAAATTTCCAACCTCAATATCAAAACCAACAAAGGCCTCAGCCTGTGTTAGCACAACAACCCCCAGCCCCAGCTAATGTGATTCCGGTAAAGTATACTGCTGCAGAAGAGAACCTGAATAGAGCTATAGTCCTTGTAACATCCTTGCTCTCTGAAAGTGATCCGAGTGACCATAGCTTTGATTCTACACATGTTGATAGCCCCCAGGCCTACTACATGCAGTCTCCTGAGCATGGTGAGTCCTATTATAGCGAAGAGACAAACGAACCTAGCTGGGAGTCAGATTACACGAACGTCATGTATGCAAACCCCAATCCTAGGCCTCAATCTAGGCAAGTAAGACCTCCATTCCCAAGAGGACCGTGCTACAGATGCCAAGGAGATCACCTCATTCGTGATTGCCCCTTACCTCCACTTACACAAAACCAGTCAGTGACGATCCAAGGCTTCTGCCAAGATTGTGGAAAAGAGCATCTCTTACGAGATTGCCCAAAGAACCCCAATAATATGCCAAAAATCACGCCTATCAATGTTATTGAGTTAGTGGTAGATTCCAGCGGAAGTGTTACTTCCACTGCACCCGTACAGGTAGTCACGAGAGCTCAAGCAGTGCAACAAAACCAAGGGGTAGGCAAGGAAAAGGGCCCAGACGCTAGCGATACTGAGAGCCAAAATAAAAAGAGAACAAGAGCTTGGAGAGATAGCCGTGAACGCATGAAAAGGCAATGGGCAAAGAAGATGAGTGAACTTGAGGAAAGTCTACGAGAAACCAAGGCTAAAATCATAGAGATCACATCTCAACCGCACTCTCACACATTCCCACCGTTACCATCCCCATCACCCTCCATCCCTCCACCCTCTAAGACACCCCACGTAACCCACCCACCACCCCAAACAGGATCAGTACTAGCTGATCCCACTCCTGAAGACATAGACATGATGCTTAAAGCATATCAGGCCAGAATCCAAGAAGGGCCAAACATCACGGATCATGACAAGTGCTATCCTAGAGATGACCTAGAGATAGAAAGAACCAAACTGTGCGCGAAAATGGTCGCACTGGCTCAGACTATGTTTGAAGCCAGTCGCCTTTTCAATTACTCGGGCTCAGCCAAAACGCAATTACACTTGGATGGATTCCTAGAGAAGTTAGAGGGAATAATTGCAAGATCTGCCAAGGAAGAAAAAAATCAAGAAAAAGATAAAGCAAGCAAAAACATGAACCATTCCCCATCGGAAGTTTATGTGGCCAATTCCACTAAACCAGACAACTTCCCCTCCTTAGAAAGAATAGAGAGGCTAATTGCACAATCAGAAAAGGAACCTACCCCTCAAAGAAAGGAAAGGGCGAGAGAACGGATAAGCCAGCCTCTTCAGGAAGCCCTTGTGCCTCCTCAAGAAGCTTATCTTCCCCCCCAAAAGGCATATGAGCCTCCCTCGAAAGCTCACGTACCTCCACAGGTTGCCTACATTCCTTCTCAGGGAGTGTATGAGCCTGCTCGGAAGAGTAATAGAATAAGCAATCCTCCCCAAGAAGCTTGTGCTCCAGCCATTTACGAGAGCAAGGAGAGAGCCAACAATAGAACAAGCCCTCCTTCCCAGGTTGCTTATGTGCCCAATTCTACGGAGCTAGACACTTCTTCTATGAATCGGTTTGCACCAGACTTCCTACGAGAGATTCAAGAAGACAAATGGGATAACGAAAGCGAGGTCGCCCCTCCCTTTGAACTTGTGGATGATGCACACGACCAATTCCCACAAGACATCCCATCTATTTACGGGGAACATGAGAGTACTCAGTCTCATGAGAGATTGGACTTTGAGTCTAATTCCATACAGGAGCTACCCCACTTCACAGGCCCATGGGAAGCAAAGTCCACATGTATGAGAGCACCCACAGTCATGGTAAGAAACGACGACTCAGTCATACCTAGGAACACAGAGGTAGTGAAGAACACTAACGTGCAGTGTAATCTCAAGTTAGAAGAGCTACTCGAGGTTAGACCTGAATTATGGAAACATGTAGCCAAACAAGTACCAGAGATAGCAAAACCTCGTTCCCAGGTAGGATCCCATAGGACAGTGCCAGAAATTCCCTTGGATAAGATAGGAGATATGTGTGAAGGTGAAGAAGGGAACACCTATCTTCCCATCACCCACCAGGAGTACACCACCAAGGCAATTTTGGACTCAGGTGCAGGAGTTGCAATTGCCACTACTTCCCTATGGAAGCGTTGGGGCAAGCCGGCACTCAGGCCAACGAGAATGAAATTGCAGATGGCCGATGGTCACATAGAGAGACCCCTAGGATTGCTAGAAGGAATAACTCTCACCACTTGTGGTGTCGAGTTTGAGCATACATTTGCCATATGCGACTTCAGCAAAAATCATGCCTATGAGATGATTTTGGGAAGACCATTTATGCGACAGTTGCAAGTGGTACAGGATTGGGGAACCAACTCCTTGTATTTGCAACACTTGGGTGTTACGACCAAAGTCAATCTCAAGGATTATTCTCATAGAGATGTCCCTCCTATCCAATGGAATCCCATCCATAGAGCCAAAGATGATACAGAATCGGTGCATTCCATAGGGTCTGGATCCTCATGGATGCATGAAGACACCCACTTATGGATGTGCAAGGTAGCAGTAGAAGAAGAGAAGAGAGAGAAAGCCAGAGAGGTAGGTGCGAAAGAAACCCATAGATCAATCCAAGACCCAACCTATGCACCTGTAGTTTTTCCAGACGAAGAATTTGAGCCTCACGGTTGGGCAGAAATTTTAGCAACAATGGACGTAGCCATCAATGAAGAACAATGGACTCCTCACTGTGATGAGGATGGCTATGACATTTCAGTCTTCTCCATAGAGCCAATCATGGGAGAGGCAGTTCTAGAAGAATGCGAACCTAGCCTTGACGCATTTGAGGATGCAAGTGACTCCGATCTAGAGTCAATCATTATGGACCCACCATTTGCATCAGATGAAGAATACTTCCATGAAGTAGAATTTCAACCCCAGAGGCATGGAGAGGTTACAACTAATGTAAGATTAGCAACACATGTGACCCCGAAGGAAGAAGGAAAGAAACGAAAGAAGAGAGAAGCCTTACCAGAAGAGGAAGAATCTTTGTTTGAGGTCCCAGAAAATTTTAAGAAGTATGAGATAGATGACAGGAGAGTCATGATAAGAATGCCTAAACGAGAGGCACAATCAGGAGAGGCCTATGATAACAAAGAAACCACCAAGAAAATAGTAGTGGCCCTAGAAGAAGGAGAGGAGAGATGCACGTATATAGGCCATGACCTGACAGAAGAAGAAGAGCACGAATTGATTGCCTTTCTAAGAGAATACAGAGATGTATTCGCTTGGAGTTACAAGGATTTGAAAGGTGTTGACCCGGACATATGCTCACACACCATCCCCATGACTTCAGATGCCAAACCCTCTAAGCAAAAGCCCTATACTTATAACGATAATTATGCTGCTAAGATCAAAGAAGAGATAGATAGATTGGTTGAAGCTGGATTTATTTATGAAATTGAGCACACTGAATGGGTATCCCCCATCGTAGTGGTGCCCAAGAAGAATGGCAAGCTGCGTGTGTGCATTAACTTGAAAAAGGTTAATACAGCCACAATTCGAGATAACTATCCGCTTCCCATCACAGAACATCTCTTAGAAAGAGTGGCAGGCAAGGAAGTGTACAGCTTCCTTGATGGATTTTCTGGCTACAATCAAGTAGCCATAGCTCCAGAGGATCAGCATAAGACAGCCTTTGCCACAGAATGGGGCATTTTTGCTTTTAGAGTAATGCCATTTGGGCTTACCAACGCACCGGCTACCTTCCAGAGGCTGATGTGCCATGTGTTTAAGGAGTTCCTGAGGAAGAGTTTAGAAGTCTACGTTGATGATCTTTGTGCTCATTCCAACATTAGACAAACCCATATCCCTGAACTCAGACAAATCTTTGACAAATGTAGAGAATATCAAGTCTGCCTGAACCCAGAAAAGTGCGTTTTTATGGTCAGGCAAGGCAAGATTCTAGGACACATAGTGTCAAAGAATGGCATATCTACCGACGAAGAAAAAGTGAGAGCCATAGCAGAGCTACCTAGGCCAAAGAATGTCAAGGAAGTACAAGCTTTCATGGGGCATTGTGGTTATTACCGACGATTTATACACATGTATGCTGTCATTGCAAAACCCATGTACGGACTTCTGACTAACTTTGGGTGGACTGATGAATGTGAGAATTCCTTCCTGGAGCTTAAACGAAGATTATGTTCAGCACCAATCTTGACCACACCAGATTGGAATAAGCCATTCCATGTTCACGTGGATGCATCCAATTATGCTATTGGATGTGTTCTTGCACAACCTACTGGTGAAGGTAATATGGATCTTCCAATTGCCTATGTTAGTAGACAGTTGAATGCGGCTGAACGAAATTACACCACTACAGAGAGAGAAGGCTTAGGCATGGTATATGCAGTTAAGAAATTCAGACACTATTTGCTTGCCAATAAATTTAAATTTTTTACTGATCATCAGGCATTGTTATATCTTGTAAACAAGCCATGCAATACAGGAAGATTAGTAAGATGGTTTCTCTTGTTAATGGAATATGATTTTGAGGTTGTGGTAAGAAAAGGGAGGACCCATTTGAGAGCTGATCATCTTTCTAGGCTCACATCGGGAGAAGCCCCACAAGGAGTATCAGATGACCTTCCTGATGCTTACTTGTTTAATTTGGAAGTTGTACCGTAGTGGGCTAAGCCATTGGTACCAGTATTGACATACGGGCCTAATCATCCAGTGGTAAACACACGGAATAGAGAGGTTGTAAAAGCCCAGAAGTACCACATTATGGCAAGAAGTATGTACAAGCACACAGATCAAGGGATCTTGGCTTGTTGCGTAGAAGAGGATGAGTACTCTAAATGGTTGCAATTAGCACATGTAGGTGCACTAGAGCAACACCATTCAAAACAACGAACTTTACAGACCCTAAAGAGACTCGGAGTACATTGGCCAACTATGGAAGCTGATGTTCAAAAGTTGTGCAAGGAATGCCCAATCTGCTGCACTAAACCACCGGTGGAACACGCCACTCTTTATCAAGTATCCATTGTACCAGATTGGAGCGAGCCTCTAGTATCCTTCCTGAGGACAAACACATTCCCTCCAGACATGACGCTGGCTAGGAAAAGGAGTTTAGAACAAGAAGCCCAGGATTACTCACTCATAGGTGATAATCTATATAAGCGCAGTAAAGATGGTTACCTGAGGTTATGTGTCCACGAAAGTGAATATCTGAAGATCTTAGAAACTGCTCACCAAGGTGTAGCAGGAGGGCATTTTGGACCGGATCGGGTGATCAAGGCCATACTATTTGCGGGCTTCTGGTGGCCTACCCTTCACATGGATGCACATACCTATGTGAAACGGTGTGATGTCTGTAAGAGGACTCAGTATCCTATACGCAAAGATGAGATGCCACTGAAACCTATGATGGGTGGACGTGCATTCTCTAAGTGGGGAATAGACTTCGTAGGTCCTATTAATCCCCCAGCTAAAGGTTCTCATGCGGAATACATCATTGTTGCAACAGATTATCTCACCAAGTGGGTGGAGGTAAAGGCTACGACAAAGAACGATGCTCAAACAACGGCCAAGTTCTTGTTTGAGAATGTATTCACAAGATATGGGCTACCTATAGAGCTTGTAAGTGATAGAGGCACTCACTTCTTGAACGAAGTGATTGAAAATCTACTCCAAGAATTCTTGGTAATACACAAGAAGTCTGCCCCCTATCACCCTCAAGCTAATGGGCAAGCTGAGAGCACTAATAAGATCTTATGTAATGTACTAACGAAATTAGTGAACACTAAACGCTCTGATTGGGACAAACAGCTACACCATGCTGTTTGGGCATACCGAGTTGCCTACAAAACGGTACTCCAAGCCACCCCCTTTCAGATGGTATTCGGCCAAAACGCTGTGCTACCCTTGGATTTCCTGATTCCTACGTTGAAAGTAGCACAAGAGCACGAATGGACAGGTCATGAGCTCTCCTCTAGGATCTTTGACCTTGAACGATTAGGGGAAACAAGACTGAGAGTCGCTGCAGGAATATATGCAGCCAAGAAGAGACAGAAGGCATATTTCGATGCCCATGTGAAGGATAAAGGCTTGAAAGCAGGAGATCTAGTCTTAGTCTATACACTGAAACAACACGCGAGGAAGCTAGAAAAGAGAGGCTACGGACCTATGATTATCAATAGGATCTCCACGAGTGGAGCAGTACAATTAGCCACGTTAGAGGGTGATGTTCTCCCTAACTATATCAGCGGTTGCAGAGTCAAGTTGTATCAAGAACCCCTCACAGAGGAAATGCTTAGCCGACTCAACACTGCTAAGAAACGCAAAGAGGAAGAAAAGCGAGTTCGAGAAGAAGCCCAAGCAGAAGCTTTAGAACGCATCAGAAGGATGAAGTTACGAAGGCAAGGCCGAGATCAGACTAGAACAGATGACTATGCAGATCAAGGATATCCTATGGCCATGTGTGAAGTTGCAGGAACAAGTTCGCATAGGATAATTGATCGACGTCCTTTCATAACCCTAGATATAGGACAAGGAAAGAGTGCAAGGATCGTAAGAGCCTTGATTGACTCAGGTGCAGCCACTAGTGCTGTTAAATTGTCTTACTGTCAAGAGTTGCAGTTAACTGTCAATCCTGTGGAAGCATATCTCATAGGATTGGGAGGCGTGGAAACCCCTTGCATGGGCGAGGTGGAACTTCCCCTCTACATTCATGATGAGGCAATGACAGTTAAAGTACTGGTGTGTCAAGATGAGGATCTCACTGAACCTCTAGTCTTGGGTCAAGATTGGATCTATGACCAAGCAATTAACTTAAACCTAAGAAGTGGACTTCTCCAGGTTTGGGTCAATCATAGTCGAGTTACAGTAGAATTAGACAATGGAGCACTCAAGGAACTAGGAAAGGCACAGACTCCTGGTCCTTCCAGGGGTACACATGAAGATGACCATGCTGTTCTTGTTCAAAACCATGTGTTGCAGAGGAATGATATTTGCGAAAAAGGAGTCAGGGATGCAATGGAATTCCCTTCTTTTCCAAAGGCCAGAAGGAGGCAGCAACCAAAGGTGGATCAAAGGCAGAAGAAGCAGAGTACTACCTATGTCCGAGATCAAAAGTACCTGCGCAGCAGAATGTCCCAGAAAGTAAACCAAGTGTGGGTGCGGAAAGGCGAACACCCGGTTGCACTCACGACAACCACACGGGCAAAGCTTCTTACTAGTAACCAACAACGGGACGCCACTAAGAAGTCTGTCAGAAATTCTTCTGCTAAAGTGAAATCCATTTGGGTGCCCAAAAAGTCGATGAAGGCTAGCCCACAATCAAGACAAATTTGGGTGCCTAAGGCTTGCTTGAGGGCACAAGTAGCTACGCCAAGGCCACAACCTATGCAGCATAACCCAACTACGCGTACAGCCCGTATTCACTCGTTCTCAACACTCAGGAACACACCAAGAACCAAGAGCACGCATGTAATCACTTGTAAATGGGTCCCTAAAAGGCCTCATGTTCAAGCTGATACACCTATAATGTTCTCTAGCGCCTCTATGAAACCAAAGGAAAAACCCATCCACTGCATTTGGCAGCTCAAGACCTGTAATAAACCCCCCGACCCCAATTTGTAAATTCACCCCCACTTACTAACGGCATTAGTCTCCTAGGAATACACAAACATTAACTACACACACTGTCTTCGTGCACTTACTAACCACTAACTCACCATCTACCTCATGTTAATGTTGTAACGGGGACAACAACGGATTTATTCTGTCCATTACGATGTTAACACATGATATATTCTCACAGAATCAGAAGGCAAGAAGTAAAATGGCAGAAGCAACAGGTTCGGGCTCACAAGTAGGGATACTTACTGCAGGAATTGATGTGGATAGCCTACCTGTGGATGTGCCACCAACTGAACGACCAGTGGAGCTGCAGCACCTCCAGCAAATCCCGGTGCCGGATCCACCCACAGGGATCACGGATAGAGTCCATGCCAATTCTCATTGGTTCAATGGCATGCCAGGTCCATTAGGCGAGGCAAAGTATATATGGGAGTCTAAGTGCGAGTATGACAGATCATGGGTTCGATTTCAATTTTTCTCAAAGGAGTTCGAGACTTTACAAAACACTGAAGATCTCCAGACCATATGGCAACGAGCAGGGCTGGCAGAATACTTTGAAGCCCCACTACCTAAACCAGATCTCCTCCGATGTTACTATTTGGTCTCCACATTACAAGCTAATGAAGACAAGGACAAACCCGGATCATTTGTTCTTCCCTCATTGCTGGGCAACAACGAGTTAAAGAGGTTTGAACTTACTGTGGAGTTGGTAAGCGACGCTTTGAATATGCATGGCACGCATGTACCCTCTGAAAAGGATGCTCTTGTTCCCACTAACATGAAGGATAGGAAACTATTGAAGCTTAAAGACATGGCAGCACTCACCCCAAATGTGTCCATCCCTCTCCGCATGTGCATGCAACATTTCGCCTTTCCCGGCCAAGACCGATTCACACAACCACACAAGAAGATCTGGTTCGCTCTCTACTTAGCGGAAGCAGGTGCGTTACCCATTAAGCTACCAGTATGGATTATAGATCAGTTGTATGAAGCAAACAAACGGGCTTCTAGGAAATTAGTGGTGAACGGATGCTGTGCAATCACACGCATTATTTACCGGTGCCTAGCATACGATGTCCCCATTGAACGTGCCTTAACTTGGGCACAATTACAAATGTTTAAAAGGCTCAAGACGTCCACCCATCAATCCAAGCGCATGAGGGGTGCGATCCCTTGTGTCCAGACAAGGGAAGTTCTGACTACTCCGGAGGCATCACCACTAAGGGAGGCCACTGTACCTCCCTTTACCATCAGGATACCCAGGTCGGAATCTGACACTACGACACAAGCTACCCCATCGGCTCCTCTTGTTCCACCTGAATTCGAATTTGCTGCCACTGGAGATGCTGAAGGACTGGACCCCCAGGACTTCGAAGCATTCCTACAAAGTACACAATTCTCTGATGTGGAGTTTTATTCATAGGCAGAGGAGCAAGGCACATCCTCACGACGAAAAAGGAAGTCTACAGACGGTCGACATGTACATTGGAGTGACGCTCAGCAAAGTCAACAACCAGGACACCCAGAAGAAGAAGGTGCGTATGAAGAGGAGACCACTGAAGCCCCAGCCTATACAATAGAACTTCGAAGGCTGTACCAGATTATGGAAAGAGTGCGATCGCAACAACTACTCACTGAACAGAGTAGCAGAGTACTCATGACTCAGTTGTTGGAAGAAGCGGGAGTTGACTCAAAGTACAGGGAAGGTCTCTTATTGATGGCAGAAACATATGGAGTAGTAGAAGCAGTGCGCACAGCCATTCAGAGGCCTACAGTTCAATATGACCCACGAAGGTTCCAGACACGGCCTCGCTCAGGTAAGAATATCCAAATTCCCATTACAGTTGCAGAAGAGCCAACTACTACATCTGAAACTATCAGGACAACCTCCCAAACTGCTAGCCAACAGCACCCAGCCACCCATGAGGAGCCCACCGAACCTCTACCACCCACACCCCCACCATCACCTCCTAGAACGGAAACAGTGGAAACCACATTGACCACTCAACCCACTGACCCAACCTTCATCTTCCGTACTCCCATCTCTAGTGCCACCCTATTCTCTACCACTGACAACCCAATCTTCGAAGCAAACCCCATCACTACACAATCCACCGAACCCCTCCTAGAGCCTGCCCTAGGGCAACCATCCCCCATGCCCTCAGACATAGGTCATCCTGACCCTAGATCCACATTCATGGGTTTCCCTACTACCACGCACCCCTTCCAGCCCCCCTCAAATTTACGACCTCAACCCCCGACCTCTCTCCCTCCGTTTCTACAATCCCTCCATGACCTCCTTGCTAGAGCTTTTCAACCAGGGTCCCGACCATTTCCTGTCCTTTCAGCTCCCCACCCCACTTCGCATCTATTCACCACTTCCACACATACACCACCTACCATCCCAATGTATATGGAAGACCCCACACTCACACCCACTCCTGAGGGTATGGACATTTCACCACCCACGGCACCTCCCCCCACGATTTCACCTCCTCCCATTCCCCCTCCACCAATTTCACTCACACACACAACTTCCGTAGACACATCATTCACTGTCTCCCTTCCCCAATTCCCTTCCCACGCATCTCCCACTGTAAACACCACCCACGCATCTATAGGAAATGCATTGGACACCATGTTGGCTTGTATATCAAATTTAAGGACAGATTACATTCAGCTCCAGCAACAAAACGAACGCCTGCATGAGCACTCAGAGACACTACGGCACCGCCTTGCGGCACTAGAAGAGGAAAATGCTCGCCTCCACACACAGTTCCAAACTCTCCAAGAAGCTCATAGCATATTGGAGGTACAGTTACAGAACGTAGATCAGGAAGCGGTGCAGGTGGTAGAAGGTCATCTACGGACACAGCTGGAACGCAACTCAAAACTTCAGCGAAATATGGCACTACTCAAACGCCATCTTGCGGCTGCTCAGGAAGAGAATAGACGCCTGCAAATACAAAATCAAGAGAACCTGGAGGCAGCTATTGAGAGCACACCGGGGGCACCCATCAGCCCATCCAAGTTTCAAGCAGTGACCCCCGATAATATCAAGATTATATTGGAAGATTATGCCATGCTGCTTGAAGCACATGATAAACTATCGGAGGAACTGGGACAATTGAAGCAGGAACACCAACAACGACCAACAGCAGCCTCTCCAACCACCCCCTCTGCGGCTTCACTTCTCACAGACGCAGAGGCCATAAAAGATCTCCAGAAACAGGTCACTGAATTGCAAACACGCCTACTACAATATGAGAGACCATCTTCCCCCCCAGAGGCTCCCACGGATGAAGAAGTTGTGCAAATTCCTGTGGAACAAACGTTTGACGAAGAATACGATCCGCAACCATTCCCAGGAGGCCAACAAACAGAAGAAGCGCAGGACACATTCGAGGCACCACGGCCCCCATGGTTACGTCAAGTGGAGGAAATCGGGAGTTCGCACGAAGAGCGCACAGTAGTGCAAAATCAGGCCATGAGGGTCATAGAGGAAACTGTGTTACACTCAGCTTACTTTAAGAACCTGTCGTCGAGGCGCCTGATTCTCTCATCTGAACTCCAATACAGGCCGTATTATATTATCTTGGCTGATTATAATGCAGAAATACAAAGAGTCACGGGTCAGATTCCTACCTTTGCGACCCAATTTCAACCCGAAGACCTTCCTCCAGAGGTGCAAAAAGGCAAAATTCGTCAACCAACATGGCGGCAGAAACTTCTAGAGACATATCCAGAAATGCTACGCACATGGAACAACGCGCCTTTGCACCTCCTGTACAATCCATGCTACGGTCCAGTTCCCCGCCGCAGGTCGTGGAAGGCATTCAATATCAAGGTACAGAACAACGCGCAATGCAAGGAATGGCTGAACTACCCGTACATTGCGCCACCACAGGGACCACCGTCAGTAGCATATATGATGGGAACCATTCGCCACTGGATGCCCCGCTTGAAGCCCATGCAAGATGTAGCAGCGCAAATGATGCTTAAAATCTTAGATATGATGCAAGTAGTCCTGAAGACCTTTAGAAATGCAGCCGCACCACAGGTACGTCTCCCGGGGTTTAGCAATGGAAATTATGACTTGGTGTATGACATGAGCACCACCACCAGTATTCGTGTGGCTTACGCTTGGCATGCACGCATCAAATATCTCCCTGCCTGCTACAAACAGACCTTCGAAGAAATGTTCAGATCAGGTTTCTGGGAGTATCACTCGGAGATTTTCGCACCAAAGCCAACACATCTGCTCCAACTGTTTGCGTGTGAACAAGCAATGTACTCAGAGTACTATACCACCCCGCAACCAGAAACCCCTGGTGCAGTAAATTGGGATGCATTGGAAGCTGATCTAGCAAGAGGCTTAAGGATAGGAGAACATGAACTGGCCACCAATGTCATCCAATATTACATCGACCATCCGAGAGAACAAAGGTCTGTCAGGGGCGACAGACGCTAGGAAGGGGGGAGTGTTGAGTGTTGGCATACAAAGCAACGGAGGAATCATGCACAATACAGCAACAAGGCCAGATCATTTTTTCCATGGATTATGTACAACTCAAGTGATTTTAATCACTACACAAACATTGTAAATCCCGTTTTTGGTAGATTAGACTCCATTTTGTGCAAGCCCAGGAGTCCTCGAGCTTGAGGAGTGTTAGAGGTACCATCCTACCAACTTTCATAATTTTTAGACTTCGTTTGAGCCCTCAAATAAGCCCTGGAACCTAATTTTTAACTAGGCCGGACGCTAGGTCTGGACAGGGCCAAAACTAGTCAAAAAACTATAAAAAGAGCTAGAGAGCTCATTTTTGAGGTTAGATTGTAATTGAAACGAACTTGTAAGAGCTTTTGAAAGTAATCTAAAAGAACTCCATTGATTCTCTCTCTTTGTCTTGCCGTGTGTGCGTGTGTGTGTGTACGTGTGTGCATGCTTGTGTGCTTCTCACTCACGCACTTGTGCCGCCACTTGCTCGAGGTCTTCATACCATCCTCACGTCTTCCCGGATTGACATTAAAGGAGGTGCTACTCATCACTGAGTTCTGCCACGCATTCACGAGACTACACATTATGGTTTAATGCAAGTTGTATTGTGACTTCACACTTCCCTAAAACATGGGAAGGCTATCTCAGTTACTGTGACATCATGAATTCACTAGATGGGCGAGAGAGAGAGAGATTTATGGCTTCATCCATCTCTGCGTAGATCTATCACCTGTGCTTGGTTCAATTTCCTATTTGGGACCATGCACATATAAGATGACAACGTTTCGCTGAGTGAAACATAAACGAGTAAGTAAAATCAAATTGAGTGAGTAAGTGAAATCATGCCTCTTAAAACTTCACAAATCTACTCAGATATATCTCACTCACGTGAATATATAACTTATCTTGTATTTTTTGTTAAGCTATTGGATGAGGGTAACGATTTAAGCTTGCTTTTTGGGATATGTCTTTAAAGAGTTTAGTGGGAAAGACATTTAGGCTCTCATCAACATTAACTTCAATATATACTCTATCGATGAAAGTTGGCCATGCCTAGATATACACGGGTTGCATCATGTTTGTCCCTCTAATATTTTTACTTCAAGTAAAATTGATGTGATAATAGATTTAATGAGGTAAAAGATATATTGCATGGAAAAACTTGGAAGAATGTCACACAAGCCACCATAATTCGTGTAGGGCCAAAATTTAATGATATCATCTTCACCTTGCACATATTGGTTGCACATATGGGTTTCACCTTGTTAGGATATTTTCTTTAAAATTCCAAGGCACGAAAATTGTAACATGAGTAAAACTTAAATATTCCAAATTGCCTGTGACATGTCATTTTTTGGTCATGCGTGAAGGTTTAGGATGATGGAAAGTATGCTACAATTTTTTTCCTTCTCATAAACATCACATGCCTCTATAAGCTTGAATGTATCATATGTAAATTTTTGCAAAATTCTTCTTGATTCTTGTTAGAAGAACCCCATTAGAACTTATTTACACATCTTAGAAAAAAATTCAAAAAACACACACAAAACCTTAAACAAATTCTAAAAACTCCTAAAATACCAAACAAATATTAAAAACACTCAAAAAACCAAAAATTGTTTCAACAAAACATGGGAAAGAAAAAGGCAAAAGAAAGAAGGAAGGGGGAAAAAGTTGCACAAAAGAAGGAAGAAAAAGATGAAATGCATGCATTAATCACACATGATCAAGGTGAAACAAATATAGAAAATTTGCAAGGGGTAGAGGAAATTGGTGGAATTTCTAAAGGGGTGGGTTCCATAGTTGCAACTAGGGAACATAGCAACACTTTTGTAAATGTATTCATTGGTCATGACCATAGAAATATGAGTGCTTATATTAACCCTAATTGTGAATGGAATTTAATTCATATTGATTTAGTGACAATTATTTTGGATAACATTCAACTAACCACTCATTCATCTATCCTCATGAACGGTGAAAATTATGATTGCATGGGTCAAGTTGTGTTGCCGATTGTGGTGAATGATATGCAATTTTTAGAAACATTTTTTGTTATGGAAGGTATAGATGAAGACTTGGTCATAGGCACTCAAAGGTTTTTTGAACATCAAGAGTTTGAAGCACCTTGTCCATCTATTATGTCCATCCCCACTAGTGAGTCTTTTGGAAATCCTGATGATTATCCTCATTGTATGGATTGTGGACATAATCATCTATTCAAAGATTGTGCTTTTAATCCACAAAATAGTCTTTCCACTCATGCTTTTTTATCTAACCTTTCTTTGAGTAAGTCGCAGGAAACCATGACGAATGATGAAGTGGAGGACTCCAAGTGTTTGGGGGATGTGGAAGGGCCCTCTCTTCCTCTAAACTTGGATTCTCCTTATGAATCCATGGGCAAGGATGTGCCACATTTGGTTCATCAAGAAGAGGATAAGCAAACACTTTGTAACAAAGCTATGGAAAATGATGTCATATCCATTGTCAATCATGATAATTCATCACCCATTTGTACATCTAGAGATTCTATGTGTAATAAGGATAAATGCATCGCGGAATCTCTAGATCAATCTCAAACCACACAACCTTATGATCCTTTGCATGAGCATGATATATGTGAAGAAACTCAACCTTTGTTGAACTCCCCATGTAAAGATGAGTTTTTTCTAAAGACTCACATAGAAGGCCCAAAAGACCCATACATCAAGAAGAAGTCACATCTCCCTTGTAATGTAAAGCAAATTTGGGTGGCCAAGAACTTACTTAGAGCCCAACCAAATCGCACTATGATATGGGTACCAAAGAAAGCTCTTATACAAACTCAACCCCCTCATCTACGGTCTAGATTCACCATGCCTTATCATCAACAACGAGCACTTCTCACCAAGGGATCCAAAGAAATCAAGCCAACACTTAGAAAAGATCCAAGGAGAAACCTCAAGGCTAAGACCAACAAAGCGAAGACATATTGGCGGCCTAAGACCTCTTCGTGCAGCATCCATGGGTGTCGGACCCAACCTTGCCCAATGCACAGCATATGTTTAAGATGCACACCAAGTATGCACACGAATAGGGCCTCATCCAAAGGCCAAGCATTTGGCACACTTAGTTTAACCCATGCACAAAGAGGGCACATGTACATAGATTTCAAAAATTTGCTTGTTATTTTTCTTTTTTCAGGTTGGTGGACAAAGGTATCATCCATGTCAAATGGTTGATGACAAAGAGAAGGTTCTTGAAGCTGAAGATTTGGAGAAAGCCTCATCATCACCTAACCCTTGAGCACTTTGCTCAAGACCCATTCATTTTTTGCACCATTGTTTTTTGTATGCATTTGTTAGAGTATGCATAAGATAGGGTCACATTACAAGACCGTGCATAGGCACTTTTTTGTTTTCCACCCATGCACCCTTAGTCCCCACTCATGCATATGGACTAAGAAGAGATGAATTAATTTCATCTATTTGTATCTATCATCTACATTTCATGTTCATACATCATCCATCCATTACTAAAAAAATTTTTTGATTAAAAAAAAAAAAAAAAAAAAAAGAAAAAAAAAATTCTAGCATATTCATTCCCATCTATATGAGGCAAAAGAACCAAGTTAAAGCACTCGACTCCAAACAAAAAGCAAGATGAAGAAAAACAATAAAGCAAGGCATTCCAATGGTGCAAGGATCATGCAAATCCAAAGGAACTCCTACCCACTCTTCCACAGAAGCTCCATACTTGCAAAAGCTTTGTCGAGGACGACAAAGTCAAGGACGGGGGGAGTGTTGAAGATACAATATACATTTCTTGGATCCACTCTTTTTTCATCATCATTTGTATCTTTTTCTACCTTTCATTCAGTTAATAAAGCACTCTTGTATAGGTGTGTGTGAGTGCCACACTAGAGAATAAGTGGGATTCATTCTCCCTTCAGTTGAGAAATCCCACATAGCATGCTTTTTTGCCATTTTGTATATAAAGAGGTCTCCACCTCTTCTTTTGGGGGAGAGCTCTTTTAGAAGTAATGAGATAATGCTAGTTTGTAGTTAGACTCTTACTCTTTTTGTCGTCATGATGTGCGTGCGTGCTTGTTCTCTTCTTGCCTAATGCTTGTGACACGTTAATGTATGATTACGTCGCTATTATGCTTGTGATTACGATTATGTGCATCATTCGTGATGCTTATGTTGTGTCTTCTTGTTAATAACGTTGTTAATCATGCGTTGACGAAGCACCATTACGTCTGCTGAGTGCTTCTACGCAAACATTTGGGTCTCTTGAGATACTTCCTGGTTTGACAAGTATGAGTTGTGATGCTACAACGTCAACACAAATGGATATGTAATAAAGTAAGTTTGTGATCTAGGGATCTAATCGGTTCAGACAGATCTGAAATCGGACTCTGTTTGGTCATTCGTTTGTGTGGCCAAAGATCTCGAGTCTAGACTTACTAGTAGGTCATTTACTCTTGTAACCAAGTAATCCACTTAGCCTAATGGTTAAGACTCATGGGTGTGAAGGAAGAGGTCTTGGGTTCAATCTCCATGGGGTACATGGGAAGAGTCTTTTGCCCAAAGAGCTCTAGAACCTTCTAGAAGCATCCACTGGAGTTAACTGTGGCTAACTGGGACACTTGGTGCACATGTAGTTACATGGCTGACACTTGGATGGTTAGTATCCACCTGCCCATGCAGACAGTCCCTTGGAAAGAGCTATATATAGAGGCATATGGTTGGGAGGAGATTCATTCATTCAAGAGCATTTCCAGTCGTTACGTTGTTGCATTGGTATCAGAGTAGTCTCTCCATAGCTCTCTTCTTCTTCATCTTGCGTGTGCATAAGCTCTTCTACGACGAAGAAGGCTGCTCGCGGCCGTCTTGAGAAGAGCGCAGAGTTTGATCGTGCGCCTGGCTTAACTTAGGAGAAGCTTAGCAAAAGATAATGTTCATTTCTATTGTGTGCCCGTGGGTGATCGAACCCAGAACCTCTGGTTTGGAGCGTTTTCGCCTATCCATAAGGCCACAGACGTTCGCGAGAGTATTTCTGAGAACGTATAATCAGTTGGCGCTGAAGCAGACTTCTTGAAGCGGTCAAAAAACTAAAGTTCCATCGGGAGGGCCTCATGATTCGATCCCATCACCTGTAGATTGCCAAGCACTTCACATATCCAAGTTCGCGACACTGTTTGGGGTCTCCACTTCGCAGAGAGCTTTATGTACAGCAAGATCCAAGCAGCAAAGAGCAAAACAAAAGTGCAGATCTTCAAGCCGCGCCAACCCGGATTCGAACTCGAGTGACACATCTTAGATCGGTTTGAAGTAGCAAAGCCGCTCAATGCCTCTGTGTGTTCACTTTCGGCAGAATACAATCTAAGTTTGTAGCCTGAAGATTGGAGTAGAGCTGTTGCAACCCGAAGCATAATTCCTGTAGGTCACTCTATTCGGTGTTTGACACGAAATCTATTGAGTCTTGGGAGCACTCTTCCTTAGCCAAAGAAGCAAGCACCAAAGGAAGTGGAGCTGTGGAGTGAAGATCTGGAGGCCTAACTTCATCATAATTCTAGCACCTTCGGCTAGAATCAAGTCGACCTCGATGGACCAAATCATCAGGGACGATTTCTTGTGATATTCTTGCATAGCTCTTTTGATTTTGTTGCACACACCACCTGCGTTAGGAATACTAAGTTAGTTTAATAACGCTTTGTGTGCGATGGAGGGGACTTCTAGCCACGTCTCGCTTACAAGTACTACTAGTGCGTCAATGTATGTCTCCATTCCTATGTTAGTAACATCCTCATTCATGACTAGACCACCAGTAATTTCACGTGCATTGCATTCATTTGCACCTATGGTTTCAAATACTAGTCATGCGTCTGATGCATCTAAAATAGAATCGACGATTGTAGCATTAGACGTTGAGGATTCTACGAAGAGAGGGGAAACAATCACTACTTTAAACGAGGGGAAAGATATGACCGCCCAGTGGATCTTTCCTTAGGAAAGGAGATCCGTCCTCCTTATTTCTCTGGAGAGGATAAGGATAGGAATAAAGATGCGGTTTTGACTTTCTTGGAGAAATGGAATGATGTCCATGAACTCAAACATACCCCCGATCATGTGAGAGCAGTAGAAGCGAGCTTATCACTGGGACCCAAAGCTTATACTTGGTGAATGAGTCTCTTTGAGACTCACAAGAAACCTACTACCTTGGTTGAATTTTCTCGCGTTTCAAGAAAGAGTTTCTCCCCGAGAACGAGGAGGAACGCAGTGGGGAGGCATGGGATAAAATTCAACAGAAAGGTAGACCGTTATCAGTGTATATTTCAGAATACCAAGATGTTATTCTGAAATTAAAGAACTATGACTTTCATCGTCTTTGCGGTTTTGTCAGAGGACTTAATGAGCGAATTCGAAATGAAGTCAAAAGGCATGCACCTAAATCCCTAGATGAGGCGATTAAGGTTGCCCAGATTTATGAGGATAACTCACGTCTGGATGTCCCACAAGAAAGTAGTTATTCCCAGAAGAATAACTTTAAGCGCAGGGCAAAGGGGCAAGATCAAATGAAAGGTGACTAAAAAACCTCCTGTTTTTAGACACGTCCTTTCTCTAGAAGATCATGAACGCGCAAAAAGAAAATTTGTGCTTTAAGTGTCTCAAACCAGGACATCGTAGTCGTGCATGTCCAATTGGAAGAGAAAGTAAGGGAAAGGGTAAGCAGCAAATACATCTGATTCAAACTTTGGAATTGGATGCAAATTCAAGTGCAAAGAAGGTTCAGATAATGCACTGCGACAATACCCATTCATGTGAGATCTCCAAAAACATGTGGCAACCTCAAGAGTTTGGTCCACATGATTTGGTCAAGTTGCATGGATCAGTAAAAGGGCACACCATCCGGATAATGGTGGATGACTCTGCTACGCATAATTTTATCAATTATGTGTTAGTGAAAAAACTGGCTCTTCCTCAGAAACCATCTCCTCATAAATACATTGTTTCCATGATGCATGGTCAAGACACCCGTGTTTGGGACACAATGATATGTAAATTGGAACTAGAAATCCAAGGATTTAAAGACACCTTGGACTTCCAAATAAAGAACATGGATCGGGTAGATCTGGTATTAGGGAGAGAGTGGCTATGGAGTCTAGGACCTTCATTGACGAAGTGTTATTTTACTAATACTTTGGAATTCCAGCGCGATGGTGTAGTGTATAAAATCAAGGGTGAGCATGATGTTCCAAGTATCCCTTTGATTTCATATACTGAACTTAAGAAACTTGTAAATAATGAAGCTAGGACTCAAGGTTTTCTTGTCCTTGGCACCGATGTAATAGATTCTGATAATATAAATCAAGTTTCTTATGTCTCGTCCTTTATTCCTCGAGAAGTTCATGCTAAATTTAACAATTTAATGAAGGAATTTAAAGATGTGTTCCCTAAGGAACTCCCCTACGGCTTGCCACCCTCTCGTGGAAACATCGATCATAGTATAGATCTGTTTCCGGGTACCAAGCCAAAATCTCAAAAACTATACCGCCTCCCCTATGTCCAGCATCAAGAAGTAGAAAATCAGATTCAAGAGGATTTGGATAAAGGATTTATCCGCCCAAGTGAGTCTCCATGGGAAACACCCATCCTTCTAGTAAAAAAGAAAGATGGCACTATGAGGCTATGCGTAGATTATAGGGCGTTGAACAATCTTACGATAAAGAACAAGTATCCCATGCCACTAGTTGAAGATCTTTTCGATAGTTTAAAGGGGTCGACAATCTTTTCTAAGATTGATTTACGCCAAGGTTATCATCAGATCAGAATCAAAGATGATGATATTCCCAAGACAGCCTTTCGAACAAAGTTTGCTCACTACAAACGCACCCGCAACATTCATGACTTTGATGAATCAAGTGCTTAAGCCGTATTTGGAAAAATTTGTTGTAGATTTTCTCGATGATATTTTGATCTATAGTAAAGATCTTGAAAGTCACTTAGAGCACTTGAAAAAAGTTTTTCAACTTCTTCGCGATAATAAACTTTACGGTAAAGAGTCAAAATGTGAATTCTTTACCCCAGAAGTAAAGTATTTAGGCCATATTATTTCCCCGGAAGGAATCAAAGTTGACCCTGAAAAGGTCCAAGCGATTCTTGAATGGCCTGAGCCCAAGACGGTTCGAGAACTACAAAGTTTTCTCGGATTGGCAAGATATTATCGGAAGTTTGTGGCTGGATATGCCAAGATTGCAGTACCTTTGACGGATCAACTCAAAGGGAAGCATCAGAAGATAAATTGGAAAGAAGAGCAAGCAAAGAGTTTTCAAGAACTTAAACTTGCTTTAGCATCAGCCCCGGTTCTACAGATCATAGGTCCGAACAAGCATTTCCAATTAGAGACAGATGCAAGTTCATCTGCAGTAGGAGCAGTACTAAGCCAAGATAGTCGACCAATAGCTTTCGAGAGTAGAAAGCTAAGTCCTACTCGGCAAAACTACTCTACCTATGAGCGAGAGATGTTTGCTATTATAAATGATCTAAAGAAATGGCGCCATTACTTGTACGGATCAAAGTTGACCATAGTCTTTCATCAATAGAGCATTAAGTGGTTTGCAAACCAACCTGATCTTAGAGGTAGAAAAGCTAGATGGGTCGAACAGTTGCAAGAGGTCGATTATGAGCTCAGGTATAGAAAAGGAAAGTTCAATGCAGTGGCAGACGCCTTAAGTCAAATGCCTATGTTGAACAATCTAAGTTTTGTACAAATTCAAAGTGAATTTATTTCAACTTTGAAAGGAAGCTGCAAAGAGGATCCAAGCTTCAATCAAGCATGGAAAGCAGCTGAACAAGCTAAAAAAAATGAAGCAAGTACTTCTGAGAGAAAGTTTATACACTATTCTCTCCAAGATGAATATTTGCTTTATAAAGGTAAGGTTTGTGTCCCAAGTATAATGAACATACGAAATCAAGTACTTTTCGAATGCCATGATGCTCCAAGTGCAAGACATCCTCGTATACTTAGTTGAGTGTGCATACCAAAAATGACTATATTTAATACTATGTATGGCTATAATTGCTTGAGTTCCACTTCCTTTTCTAATTCTTTGTATAAAGTAGAAGTATCTGAAGAGATAAAAATCACTATTCTATAGGAATTTCTTCTGAAAAATTGACATGTGCTTCTTCAAGCTCGCTACATGCTCCTTCTTCTTGTGTATCCACTTCCTTGATGTGCTTCTATGCTTGTGCTTGAACTTGACTGTCAACACTACCCCCTCTCTTGAGTCTGTCATCCCTGATAGATCCTTGTTGTAGTGGTTGTTCCATGTAGTACTTTGAGAGGTAGAGTTCCTCATGTCTCCACCAGAGCAATCTATCTTCCACCTGTAGTGGGGTCGCTTTTTTCATTCTTCATGTTTAGTCCCTCTATATATACTTCTTCCTTGATTCCAACATGAGAGTGTATTGTTGAGCTTTCAGAAATTGTGAGCTGCTCAAAAGAGGTTATCACGATTCATTGTGAGTAGCTCTTGGCGGTGGATTGCTTCCTTGCTCTTGTTGTTGTCACCTTGATGTCCTCTGGTTTTCAAAGATGACTTCCCTAATTTTCATGCCAAGTACTCGTGACCCATAATGACTGATGGGTAAGTGCATTAGTGCATGGGTTGGAAGAAGAATGTGCCTTGTGCACGACCTTGTAATATAGCCGTATGCATGCATACTTGGGAAATGCATTGGAAGAATTATGGTGTAAGAAGTTGGGTCTTGAGCTAAGTGCTCAAGGATATGCCGATGAAGAGGTTTCCTAATCGATCATGCTTATAGTGTTGTTGCAGCATATAATTCTTACCATAGTGAAAGGTCTGTCGAACTTGAACTCTTTGTGTTGTACTTCCATCATGGTGATCTTCCATTGGCTTGTCTTTCTTCTCGATGGATGTCCTTTCTGATGGTTCACTTTATGAGATTCTTCAAGCACACAGTCTTGTATCTCTCTGTTTTCTTTTGGCTCGCGATGGCATAAAACAAGAAGAAAGAGGTTAGTATCATAAAATATTTTACAAATGGCAAGTGTGTCTAATGTGCCATGGATTTCTCAATGGTGTCTATGCATGACCGTGTAATGTGACCCTATATTAATGCATACTTTGGAAACGCATAGCCTAAATGGTGCAAAAGACAAGGTTATGCCAAAGGCACATGGTTGTTGCTGGTTGAGGCTTCTGATGTTACTTGTAGACTAGGTGACTATTGGATCTTGAAATGATGTAATCCTCCCTATAGGGATCCATTTTAGAATAGTAGTTGACCTTGTAGAGATCACCTCTCGCCTCTTGCTCTTTGAATGGTTGCTAAAACTTGATGTCTAGTGTGGTTGGCTCTTTGGTTCTATGGAAGTTATTGGTACTTTTGGCTTCCAAACCCATATCCTTGATGATTGTCTTCCTACTTTTGCTGAAGGGTTGAGTTTATCTTCTTTTGTTCTGTGTGCTCAGTTCTTACCCATTTCTCTCCTTGAGTTCTTTGTTGAGACCTTTTGCATGGTGGAGAGCATAGGCCTTTGTGCATGTAAGAGTGCTTTGGGAACCCACATATGTAATCGGCCTTGTTGAGCTGCAACTAATATGCTTGCCCTTGCAACTATCCTTTCATGATTGAGTCCTTTTGGATCATAGAGCTTTTGACACATACAACATCGTGTTCGTGCAGATTAGTCTTAGAGGAACTAAGAGAGTGTGTGGTGCCATGATCTGTGAACATGCAGTTCTCTAATTCTAATGTAATGCATTGTTCATGTACCCAAACTTGAAGAAGTTGGCTTCTTAGGTTCAAGTTGACTGCATGGTCATAAATCCAATCTCGACCTAAGACAAGTGGCTCTGTAAGGTCCTCATCGTGACACACTAGCATTTTGACTTTCATTGGAAGGTAGATGGGAAGTTCCACCTCACCCAAACAAGGGGTTTCCACACCTCCCAAACCTATGAGATAGGCCTCTATGGGCTTGATGTTCAATTGAAGGTCTTGGCAATATCAAAGTCTAACTGCACTAGTTCCTGTGCCTGAGTCAACCAAGGCTCTCACAGTGCTTAGATTCTTTCCTTGTCCTACCTCCATGGTAACAAAGGGGTGTCGATCAATTATGCAAGAAGTAATTATGGCCAATTTTTGGCACATGTCCATGTGATATTTTGGGGCTTTTGGGTTGACATCTAGGCCTAATCGCCTTAACTTATTTCACCTAATGTGCTCTCTAGCATCTGCGCTCAACTCTGTGCTTCTTCTCTGACCCTCAACTCTTTTTCTTTTCGCTTCTTAGCAGTGTTGAGTCTCATTAACATATCCTCTATAAGAGGTTCTTGATATAGCTTGACTGGACATCCACTAATATAGTTTGGCAAGATGTCACCTTCTAGAGTGGCCAATTGAACTACACCACTAGTGGAAATTCTATTAATGATCATGGGTCCATATCCTCGTTTCTCCAATTTGGGGGCATGCTGCTTTAGTTTATAAACCAACACAAGATCTCTTTCTTTCAATCCTTTATCCTTGATGTGTGCATCAAAGTACGCCTTTTGTCTTTTCTTTGCAGCATAGATGCCTGCTGCTACTCGTAGCCTCGTCTCACCTAAGCGTTCTAGATCAAAGATCCTAGAGGACAATTCATGTCCATTCCACTCATGCTCTTGTGCTACTTTTAATGTTGGGATTATGAATTCCAATCATAGCACAAGATTCTGTCCGAAGACCATCTAAAATGGGGTAGCATTGAGTACTGTTTTGTAAGCAACTCGATAAACCCAAACAGCATGATGAAGCTATTTGTCCCACTTAGAGCGTTTGTTATTTACGAGTTTTGTCAATATGTTACATAGGATCTTATTCATGCTCTCGGCTTATCCGTTAGCTTGTGGATGATAGGGGGCATACTTCTTATGTATTACCAAGAATTCTTGGGAAAGGTTTTCGATAACTTCATTCAAGAGGTGTGTACCTCTATCACTTACTAACTCTATTGGTAACCCATATCTGGTGAACACGTTCTCAAATAAGAACTTAGCCATCATTTGAGCATCATTCTTTGTTGTAGCTTTTACTTCTACCCACTTTGTAGGATAGTCTATGGCTACAATAATGTATTCGACATGGGAGTTTCTTGCTGGGGGGTTAATGGGACCTACAAAGTCTCTTTACCCCATTTTGGAAATGCATGGCCTCCCATCATTGGCCTCAAAGGCATCTCGTCTTTTCTAATCAGATATTGTGCACATTGGCATGTGTCATGTTTCTTCACATAGATATGTGCATCCATATGAAGAGTGGGCCACCAAAGTCCTGAGAATAGAATAGTCTTAATCACTCAGTGAGGACCAAAATGTCCGCCTGCAACACTACTATGGGCAGTTTCTAAGATTTTCAAATAGTTTGATTTGTGAACGCACAATCTTAAGTAACCATCTCTGCCTTTTCGATATAGGTTGTCTCCAACTAAGGCATAGTCCCGAGCCTCTTGCTCCAAGCTTCTTCTTCTTGCTAAACTAGCCTCATTGGGTAATGTTACCAATCTCATGAATTCTACCAATGAAGCACTCCAGTCTGGAATTAATGACACATGATAAAGGGTAGCATGCTCCACGGGGGGTTTCTCCTTGAATATTGGAAAATTCTTAATCCACTCACGAATTTCTTTGTCCATGCTAGGCCAATACACTCCTAAACATTTTAGATTCTCCAATGTTCGTTGTTTAGAATAGTGATTTCCTAGCAATCCTTGATGGGCTTGTTGCAACCAACTACTATGTTCATGATCCTCGACACAACAAGCTAATACACCATTTGTATCTTGTTTGTACATGCTTACTACCAATATTTGATGTTTTTGTGATCTTACAATTTCTTCTTTGTTTGTTTTCACATTCTTATTTGTAGGTCCAAAGGTTAAGACAGGTACCAACTTATTTTCCCATTTAGGAACAACTTCTAAATTGAACAGATAAGCATCGGGAAATTCATAAGAAACTCCTTGCGGAGATGCACCTGCAGTGATGCAAGAAAGATGGTCCGCCCTAAGGTGGGTCCTACCCTTTCTAACAACCACTTCAAAGTCGTATTCCATTAGTAAGAGAAACCATATATAAGGAGTGAGCAGATGCCCATATTCAGAAGCAAAGGTCAACCTACAAGAGAGGAGCTAGAAAGACTCAACTCATGGTGTTCCAAAGATGCTTTGGCTAGGTCATATCTACTTAACTATATTTCTCACTTCCTTCTTCCTCACATTAGGAATTGCAAAACTTCCCAAGAGACTTGGGATACTCTATCTTCAAATTTTTCTTCCAATACAAGAGCTAGGAAAAATCAATTCTGGATTGAGTTAACTACTCAAAGGAAGCAACATAAGCAGAATGTTTCAGAGTATGTGACCAAAGTAAAGGATGTGGCTGATCAATTGGAAAGCGTAGGAGAGTAGATTGAAGAGGAGCAAATAGTGAGACAGATAATCAATGGCATCAAGGCAAATGATAAGTGGGAAGCTTTCATAACTGCTATGGATCTTTATATGGATATGCAAATCCTTGACCTTACCACTTTCATGGGGCAACTCTTTATCCATGAAGCCAAGCTCAACAAAAATGGAGAACCATCAAGAGGTAATAATTCTTCTACCCTCTATACAGATAAAGGAAAGTCTAAGGATAAAGGAAAGAGCAAGAAAGTTAAAGATGAAGGTACTAATTCTCAAGTTAACTATGCAAGGAGAGGTAGGAATTCAAGAGGAAGGGGCAAAGGAGGTAAGCAAGGTAGGGGGATACCCTTTAAATCCTCCCCATGCAATATATGTGAACTGTCTAATCACACAATAGATGAGTCCTATAAGAACCTCAAGAACCAAAGAGGAAGACGATTTCAAAGAGGTGGCTACTCACAATCAAGAGGAAGACTCAACCATGGCTACAACAACAATTATCAAGGAGGATACAAATCAAGAACATACTTCAACAACCCTATAGAGGATCAAGAGGATTCTCTTCTCATTATGAACATGACTTCAAAACAAGGTATGAATGATGAGCACCTCTTCTATATTGACTCACATTGTTCAAATCATGTAGCAGGCAACGTAGCTCTCCTTTTTTATCTTGAGGAGCCCAAGGGAAAGCACCAAGTGCAGACAGGTGATGATACCAGACATTCAGTTGTCAAGGTAGGAAATGTCAAAACTTCTGATGGAAATAGGAGTCTATTAAGTAGACTTCTCTATGTACCTACTATCACAAAGAATTTGATGAGTGTTGGAGAGATAGTGGAAAAGGGTTTGCAGGTTAGGTTCAATAAATTTGGAGCTTTTGTGGAAGACCCCCAACATGGATTCAGAAGAATTGCAAAAGGAGAGAAAACAAGTAGATTGTTTACATTTGAGCTTGAGGACACTAGGAACATTGCACTCTACAATTATAAGGATCAAACTTTGTCTGAGTTAGAGACATGGCACAAAAGATTAGGGCACATTAGTGAGAGAACATTGAAGAAGATATGTAGAGATCAATGTGTACTTGGGATACCTAATATATCCAAGAAACACATGATCTATAAATGTGGTGCATGTCAATTTGGTAAATCACATAGGTTAACCTTTACAAAGCAAGGCTATATGCATGCGAATTTATTGGAACTTGTACACACTCATGTGTGAGGACCAAGCAAGGACCCTTCAATTTCAGGCTCAAGATACTATGTGTCATTTATTGATGATTTTAGTAGGTGGACTATCTTGTATTTCATTAAACATAAGGATGAAGTGTTGAGTTCTTTCAAGACGTATCTTGTGTTTGTGGAAAATAAAATAGGAAAAAGCCTAAAGAGGATAAGGTTAGATGGAGTATCATAGAGGAGGAACAAATTGAGTGTGGGCGTAGCTAGATCAATGCTAAATGAAAAAAAATTGCCTAATTACTTGTGGGCAGAGAGTGTTTCCACTGCCACTTATCTTATTAATAGGTTACCTTCTAAATCCCTTGATGGAATGACCCCCTATGAGGCATGGCATGGTAGGAGACCATCACTTGAACATTGCAAAATATTTGGTTGTGTTGCTTATGTGCATGTTCCATCTCAAATTCGAGGTAAACTAGAACCTAAAGCTGAGAAATGCATCTTCATAGGGTATGATATAAATAAAACAGGATACATGTTTTATACTCCATCCCACAAAGGATTTATAGTCTATAGAGATGTTGTATTTGATGAGAATGATTCGTGGTTTGAAAGTGAATGCACGAAGGTCAAATTACCATATGACTTGGAAGAAGAATTTCCAAGCCTCACCAAGGAGGAGCCAAGCACAATTGAAGACATCAAATCAGACGATGAGGACACCATCAACTTGGAAGAGTTCAAAGCATGGAAATCAAAAGGAAAGGTCAAGATGAAGTGGTTGGAAGAAATACCTGAGTCATCCAACCAAGCCATAAGGAGACCTGATAGGGTCTTATGCCCAAGGAAAAGATGATTATACGAGACTTTATTTGGTTTAAATCCCTCGGAATTGGTCTACTTGGATCACCTGGAGCCCACAATTATCTCGCAATGAATTCTTCCTATGTCTATGCACTAGCTCATATGTTCTCGGCAAACGCACCAAAATGATTAGTTCCTACGCCCAGGAAAAAATGATTGTGAAAGCCTTTATTTTACTCAAATCCCCTCAGAATCGGTCCAATTGGATCACTTGGAACCCACAATTAACTTGCAATGGATTCTTCCTATGTCTATGCACTAGCTCATAGATTCCCGGCAAACGCACCAAAATGATAGTTCTAAACCCAAAGGAAAATGCATATACTTAACGATATTTTGCGCAGGCTTTCTAATGCTAGGTCAGCTCTTGGTCTCCCTAAGTCCACTTTTCATGCCAATGTCACCTTGGAGGAGAGGGAAAGAATACATGCACAACTAAGTGTCCAACCCCCAATGATCCCTTCTAACCACCTCACTCTCTTTCTCCCACTCCCTTATTCTTTTCACACACCCCCTTTCTCTTTCTCTCAGGTGCTCTTTCTCACTCTTTTACAAATGCACTATCCAACTCATGCACTCGCTCACTCAATTCACTCACACATCTCTCAATATGATATTCACACAGTTAAACCCACATGCTCACACACCATTTACCCGCATACACCTATACTCACCTGCATACATACCCTCACCTTTTCACTATCATTCATGGACTCCTACACACTTACCCAGACAACCACTTGCTCATTCGCACATGTGCACACACACGTACCTGGGCCCATGCCGTCAATTTTATACACCCACACCCTTGCACTTGTGACCTTTTCCACAACCCTCTCTCGCTCGTCTATTTTCTAAAATAGGGTCCGCATAGATTATGAAGCACTAACTGTAGATTATGCTAGCAGGACGTGTTGTAAGAACCATAATTTCCGCAGCAAGAAGAAACTCAGTACAGAACATAGAATGCATTGCCCGAAATGTGTCAGCACATACAGCCGAAATTTCCCTTTCATCTGGAGGCTATACTTTGCATCCTCAGCCCTGAGACAGCTCCCTCAATTTGTATACAATGTACGAACAGATAATCACAGAATCCCATGCAATTGTGTCCAATAGTTCGGCGCCAGAGACTAAACTGTGAAGCGTTGGTAGCAGCACAAAGAGTGCATCTAAATCTGCCAAAATAGTGGCGTTCAAAAACACCGATTCAGAAGCCTTGCAGACTAACATGAAACTTACGCCCTTGTGAACTTGGTCACAACCTTTGTTCCCTCAGTGAAATATGCCTCTTAACCTCAGTGGATGCTGCCTCATGCAATAGAACATAGTCCTTCTGAAGGAATAACTAGAAAAACAAACTCCCACAATAAAAGCAATGGAGACTTACAAAATAGGCCTGAAAATACACCCGGTTCACTGTTGCCAACCCTCTCTAGGATGAATTGCCCTCTCTAAAAATGTCTGCACCGGCATGCCAGCCACACGAGACTCCATCAATTCTCCTTTTACCCCCTTTTTAGCCACTCCAGCTAGCCTTCTGTTGATGATCCATGGCCAATCATCACTGAACCAAGACATTTCTGGCACACATCTGATATCTGACACTTCATTTCTGAGTGTCGCGGAAGCTTGCTTTCCAAGCTCGCATGAGTAACTGACCTCAATTGCACAACTTCTCCTTGAATTGTCTGAAATGTAGTATTGGCTCTGGGATCTTCATCGATGGAAAGAAAAGAACAATCGCGAGCTTCTTTCCATTTCTGCAATCGGATGGCCACCTCATTCACAGCCAAACTCTGACTCCTCTCCAGATTCCTCGAAGATCTTCCTGTTCTGCTGTCTTGCATACCCCAAGCCTCCTGTCATATGACCTTATCAGCAATTGGAAATTGACACCACAACTAGTACCATGTAGAACATTCAGTCTGTTCTTCCTTTCTCGAATCCACTAGCATCAGTTGCTCCCGCTTGAGTCAAATGATCGAACTCATACTGCATAGATTTCAGAATTGACTGATGATACGTCCTTTGCTTTTTCTCCAGGGCACACAAGATAATGAAATCTAGAATGCGTTACAGGCTTGCTAATGGTCTTCAGCCCTTTCCACAAGAAGACTTGTTCTATATGAAATGCAGTTGTATGACACTTGACCCTCCTGTGCTGGTTGCAAGTTTTGAGTGAGTAAAGTCAAGTAGATACTAGTTGATTTGATGCACATCACATCATCTTGAAATACAGTTGCACTATTGATTGTTGACCTGACAGGTTATGGCTCTCCTTGCGTGCCAATCACGTGACAAGTCGTAATGGTTGCAGAATTAGAGCGAGGAGGTCTCCTTCTCGGCCCGTACTTGCTCCAAGTTAACTTTTCGCCCAAAGATTTGAAGAGCAGCCTGGCCGTCCTTTTACTGATCTGCACCTTTTCAATTCCACAGATCGGCTCATCTAAGCTCACCTCTACGAGCCCATAATTTCTGTTATGTATGAATCACAACCAATGACAGGCTGATCTTCGAAGCTGGGAAAGGTTGATGTCGCTCTCCGGGGATTGACTGATGAGACCAGTGAAACGGAGCATCTCTCCTACAAGAACCTTCGTTGTTGAGCCTTCGAGATTCTACGTGACAAGCTTCCCCTTTGCTTCCCTTGGTCTTCTCTAAAGAATGCCCCCGTGCGGAGTAATTGGCGCCCTCTTCTCTGCCACGCCCACAGACGAAGCCCCCCCCTTCAATAAATGAGAAAATGGCCAAAAAAAACCACTTCTGCCCCCAAGCAACGGAAAGTGGCCCCTTGTCAATATCAATGGCAGCACAACAAATATAACTGGCCAAGTAACTGCACATGTCACAACCACTGCGCCCAGTGTCACAACATACAAAAGTAATGCTAGAATAAAAGAAAGGGGCAGCATAATGTCCAATGTAGCCTGGTCCGTTGAAGACCTTGTCAGTATTCTTCCAGTTGGAGTGGTATCAAAAAAACTCATAGGGGCTCTAAAAATGCTGCTCAGCATTCTCTCATAGAATGCTTGGGCAGCCTTCAAGCTAAAGAGTGCCGTGAGAAATGCTCGGGCAAAAGTGAGCACCCAACTCCCCATAGACAGAAGTGCATAAACCAATATGAGGATACCTCCATTGAATGAAACCAAGGAGGTTTCATGTGAGAGCCAAAAATCTGCGCATAAAGAAAGTGCTTGTGCAACTACTTGCACAGCAAGTATTAGGAACATAAACCATGCTCCATAGGCACTTGTAAGATATTTCCAGTAAACATCCCATCCAACTCTACCGGCTTCTCTCTTCTCATCGTCAACAAGCTTTGCAACCTTATCATTACCATTCACCCTTGAGAAAGAATCTGAGCTCCTCCCCCTTTGAAGTTGCTCCTCTGACCTTGATGAGTTAGAACTCAACCGTCTAACAAGTTTCATGCTGTTTTCATAAACCCCCATAGATAAGCTTGTTGGAGAATCTATTGTTGAATCATCAACTTCGATAAGCACTTCTTCTGGTTCCTCATCCACTTCCCCAATACACCGGTGTAGCAGACCACACCAAATATCCCCCAGGCCTCATGTCTGTAGGAGAGCTCTACACACTCCAAATACTTCTCCTCCATCATCAAATCCACTCTTCAAGTTCCTGAAATCAAAGGCATTTTCCTGCCAAATAGAACCACATTAGTGCATTAAAACCAACCATTTTCTGAGCTAACAAGACCACAAAGAGATAGTAAGAAGCCAATCAGATATGGGTATGATACTTCATTAGTCACTAAGCATTCTATTTATCTTGGTAAGGATTAATCACTTGAAAAACCTTCTTCATATGAAGAAGCAAGTACCAAAGCAAAATGGAAGGAGGCTATGGATGAAGAAATAGAAGCACTCCAAGAGAATGACACTTGGGAGTTAGTACCCAAGAAAGCATCAATGAAGGTAATTGGTTCTAGATGGATTTACAAAATCAAAAGAAACTCAGATGGATCCATAAATAGGTATAAAGTTAGGCTTGTGGCTGAGGGTTTTGCACAAACCCAAGGAATAGACTATGAAGAAACTCTTTCACCTATGGCCAAGATGCCAACCATCATAGTATTGGTAAGTGTGGCTGCATCTAGAAATCGGAATATGTACGGACTAGATGTGAAAAATGATTTTCTCAATGGGTGGATTTCAAAGGAGGTTTACATGGCTCAACCTCTTGGTTATGAAGATCCCAACAAGGTAAATCATGTATGCAAATTCAACAAAGCTCTTTATGGTTTGAAGCAGGCACCTAGGGCATGGAACCATAGGTTAACAACCTATCTTCAAGACCAAGGATTCATGATGAGCAAGGAAGATTCTTCTCTGTTTGTCAGGAGTAATTCGGAAATGATATATTTACGTGTATATGTGGATGACATCATTCTTACAAGTAGTGATGCCAATGGCATCAAACAAATCAAAAACCATATGATTCAAGAGTTCAAAATCAGTGACCTAGGGTTTTTGAAATACTTTCTTGGACTTGAGTTAGTATACACTAACTCTGGAATCTACATCACTCAAAGGAAATATGTGCAAGACATGTTGAAGAAGTTCCATTTGGAGAATGCAAAAGTATCTAGCACCCCTATGGAGGCAAATCATAAATTGAGTGCTCATGAAGGTGATTTGCTTGAAGACATTGCGGGTTACCAAAGCATAGCTTGGAGTCTAAACTATGCAACATTAACAAAGATTGACATATGTTATGGAGTAAGTCTTCTGAGCCAATTCATGCATAAACCTAGAGCACCTCACTTGGAAGCTGCTAAAAGAATTTTGAAGTATCTGAAAGGTACTCACAACCAAGGTCTTTACTTTCCATATACATCAGACTTGGACATGAAATTGTACTCAGATGCAGATTGGGCAGGATGTAAGGATGAGAGAAGAAGTACTTTTGGATATTTATCTTTTACAGGTGATAAACCTATCTCATGGTCCTCAAAGAAGCAACGAACTATTGCTCTATCTTCAACAAGGGTTGAATACAGGGGATTAGCAAATTCTACACAAGAAGCTATTTGGATTAGATTGCTCCACTCAGATTTGGGACTTCAAACTGATTCACATATGATCTTTGGTGATAACACTAGTTCTTTGCATCTTGCAGCCAATCCCATTTAGCATGCAAGAACCAAGCATATAGAAGTGCACTATCACTATGTTAGAGAGAAACTCTTGAGCAAAGAGATTCAATTAGCATATCTATCTACAAATATGCAATGCGCTGATTTGTTAACAAAAGCACTTGATACTACTAAGCTTTGCAGGTTTAAAACCATGATAGGACTATAGGATATTCAAGAAGACTAATGAAGCAATGCAATCAAAGATGTTTGGCTTGAGGGGGAGCTGGTGGTGCAAATATAGAAGCCATCACATTTGGCTTAGCATGAAAAGCAATATGTGGAAGCACTTGATGGATCATGTGAAGTTTAACTTGTAATACTTGATCACTTACCATTTTTACAGGATTAAATCCATGAAGAATCTTGTAAAAGCCCAAATCTCGTGGAGTTAGAAAGAACAATAGTTACAAGTTTCCATGAGAGGTAACTCCTAAATTAGAGGAGTCACCTTTTTTAGTTGGAGCCAAGATTGAATTCAAATTCAAACTTTGAAGAAAATTGTTACAAAAGGACTTTGTAAAAATCCCGCGAGTGTGGGATGTTGGAGCTCATTGCTTGAACGTCTGTAGTGTTTGAGTAGCTTACACCATAGCTTACTCATTCCACCATCATTGAACATCATTACAGTGCCAATGATATTGTATAATCATGTGTTATAATACATATAGTTCATTGATCATCTCAGTCTACTTCTCTCCTATGACTACTCAGAACAATCATCTCTCTCTGGTCATATCGCAGTGAATTCCCAACCATTTTGCATGGTCTATAGCTTCTTGCAATTAGATTGAAGTCTTATTTATGCTATCAACATTTCAAAGTATTTGGTTCAACCATCTAGGAGAAATCATCGTCAAAATGCTCACTGGTCATCTATTGGTTAGTCCGTAAAAAATTGAAGGTAAGCTTTGGATTGCTAAACTTATTTCTCAGTGCATAGTTTATCATTTTGGATGATTCCCCTTGAAATTATTATCTATCTAAGCTAATTGAGTTCCCTCAAAAGGAATTTCATCAATTTTTACTATATTGTGAGCATTGACCAAAAGAACCAACATGTGTATATACCAAAATAGCAAGTTTTGTGGCACTAGCTATCCATGAAGTAGTCTATTTTGATTAAAATTATTCAAGCATCAACTACAGAGTACATAGGTACTTTCTTGGTGTCATTTGCAAGCTAAAATGGCCTACTATCAAACTGTGAAGTGTATTAGGGCAAGTACAAAGCATGTTTTAGCAATACCACCTTACTTATGATGCAGATCATTCATTATATGCAAGGAAGGGTGATGATGGCATCACGATTGTGGCTATTTATGTTGAGGAATTGATTATAGGTGGTGATAATGATGAAATCATTAAAGAGGTAAAGCAACTCCTTATGCACAAATTTGATATGAAATATCTTGCTATGCTGTGCTATTTCCTGGGCATTGAGTTTATACATACAAAAATAGGTATAGGGATGTCATAAAGGCAATATGCCTTGAGCATGCTGCAAAAGTATGGTATGGCTGATTGTAAGCCAATTTCTATGCCAATAGAGCAGAATTTGAATTTGGATAGTACATAAGGTGAAACATTGGAAAATGCTACCATGTCAAGGAAAATTGTGGGAAGTTTGATATATCTCACAATTACAAGACCTGATCTAAGCTACAGTATTGGACTTGAAAGACAATTTATGTAGGTTCCTAGGAAGCCACATTTAGATGCTCTGAGGCACACTCTATGTTATATGAGTGCTACTTTGGATTATGCATTGTTTTGTGAAGCTAGTCTATATTTGTAGGTTCATGGATACATGGATGCAAATTGGGTTGGTAGTATTCCAGATAGAAGATCTACTAGTGGCTTTCTATTCTCACTTGGAAGTGTAGCTATTACATGGAGCAGCAAGAAGCAATACACTATTGCTTTGTCGAGTACAAAGGCTAACACTACTAGGAATACAAGGGCATAAGGATGCTTAACATTACACACTTTTGTCGCTACATGATCGCAAATTTCATGGGATCGAGTGTCTAGTGGACACTGTAATCTAAATGATGTTAGTTTCGACGTTATTTTCGATGCTTGTAGTGATGTTTAACAGAGCATTGGTGTCTTAGCACTGCTTATGCAATTGAAAAATGTAGCATCGCATATGTGATGCTAATTTGCATCGCTTATGCGACACAATTGGGCGTTGCTATTCCACGAATTGCATGATCATGTACACAATGGTTTCACATCGCTTATGCGATGGTAAAGTTTGATAATAGTAAAAAAAATGTTCGATCGTTCTTCAACCATCATTTTATGTGCAATTGATCAAAGAGCTCTCCAATGTTTAGATCTGTGTTGTGCTTACGAGCTCAAGCAATCTCTTTTTTAATCTATTTTTTTTTCTAATCTCTCTCTCTCTCTATCTCTCTCTCTCTCTCTTTCTCTCTCTCTCTCTGTCTCTCCTTCTTTCTACCTCTTTCTCTTTCAATTTCTATCTCTCTCTCTCTCCATCTCTCTTTTCTTCTCTCTTTTTATCTCTCTCTATCTCTTTATTTCTCTCTCTCTCTCTCTCTCCCTCTCTCTCCCTCTCTCTCTCTCTTTATTGCAGGTTATTCAAGAATTTCACCAAGCACAAAATATTTCTAATTATTGTAAGTACAAATCTCATTGTTTTTATATCATTTAGATTGTTTTATTTTTATTAATTCACATACTCACACTTACTCATTCATATCCACATATACACATATACATGAACATGCAGGCTCACACATATACCCACACATACGTAAGCACATACACACACACATACACATGCACATACACGCACATACATGCACATACATACACAGACACACACATACATGCACATACACTTACACATACACATATGCATACACACACAAACACATATGCATATGCACACACATATCTACAAACACATAAAAGAACATGCATGCATGCATTATTGCATATACACATACACATACACACATTTACACATACTAATTATGCACATGTATATGCACATTCATGTGCATGCACATACACATGGATGCAAATGGAGATGCATGCACATGCATGCTCATACATGTACACATGCATATATATATACACACACACATGTATACATATATATATATATATATATATATATATATATATATATATATATATATATATATATATATATATATATATATATATATATATATATATATATATATATAAACACATACACATGCATGTATGTACACACACATATGCACATACACTTACACATACACATGCACATACATACATAAACACACTCATATACAAACACATACACACATATACACACATACACATGCATATATACATGCACATACACATACACATACATACATACACTTATACACATACACAAATACACATAGACATGCACATACTCACATATACACACACATACACATACATATGCTCACACACATATGCACATACACTTACACATACACATATACATACATACTCATACACATACACATGCACACATGTATATGCATAAAAAATGTCTATATGCACATATATACACACGCAAATACATGCATATACATGCATGTATACACACTTAGATAAATATAGATATATACCTAGATGTGCAAACATTCATTTTATACACACACAATGACATGCACATAAACAAACAAACATATAATATGAATTAATTATATATTAAAGTGATAAATTACATGTTAAATATAAACAACAATGAAAATCATTAGAACAAGACTTTTCATTAATTTGTACCATAGAAACAATTCAAAAAATAACTAAAATGAGAAAATATATAGATATAAAGAAAGTACATATATCAATGTAAAGTATATATCCAATGTAATATATCAGTCATCATGATCATCCCCATCCACATCATCGTGTAAGTCCTCATCATCATGATCATTGTCCTGATCATCATCATGGTCATCCTCATCATCATGATCATCCACATCATTTGATGTATCTGTAGTGGCATCATGTGTAGAGGTGTGAGCACTCTGTAACGATCAATATCATCCTACCTCTGTCTATCTCTGCACCTCATCCATATCTACCTCTCCATAATACTCTTCTATTGCATATAATAAAAATAAATAAATAAAACATATAAAACATCAATAAAAATAAAATAATTATATGAAATTTACTAATGCTCACAAAAGCATTTAGATAATCTTGCATGTACTCACTCAGATGTTGATATCCACAATGTGTAGCAAAATTGATTTCTTGTTTCATAGGATATCGGCCATAATCCTTTTACTACATTGAAACAAATAAAAAAGATTAATGATTAGTGTTTTAAGTAAGTTTCAATAATACATATACTTACAAATGTAGCTACAAAACCATGATGGCCCATTTGGCTTAAGTGTGATGTATGATCAGATTCAACTCTCTTCTTTGAAACTGTTCACAATTATTTAATGAAACACGACTACATAGATTAAATATAAACATTTATAAAGCATAAGAGAATCATAAGTCACTATAATATAAACTATTAATTTTTATACCTTTTGCTAAGGAAATGATTCCTAAAGACCTAATTGTCAGGAAGAAACTGCCATGTCTTAGGTGGTATGTTACGTCTTCTCTTATTTTTCTCTACCATCCAATATCTCCACTTATTTCAATCTCAAAAAAAAAGAATCAAAATATAAAAAAAAATTTAAATTTATAAACATGCATATAAAGACACACACACACACATACATATACACACACATACACATATACATACATGCATACACATACACATACACATACACATACACATACACATACACATACACATACACATACACATACACATACACATACACATACACATACACATACACATACACATACACTTACACATACATATACACATATACATACATACATACACACACACATACACATACATAGTATATATATATATATATATGTGTATATATATATATATGTGTGTGTGTGTGTGTATATATATATATATATATATATATATATATATATATATATATATATATATATATATATATATATATATATATATATATATATATATATATATATATATACACACACATATACATACATACATATACACACATACATGCACACACATACACATATGCATAGACTCACACACACATACATACCTACACATACACATACACACACGTACATACATACCCACACATACACATACACACACACATACACATACACACACACATGCATATACATACACATATTCATACATACACATACATAGTAAATACATACCCACACACATACATATACACACACATACATGCATACACACATATACATACACTTACACATACATACATACACTCACATACACATACATACCTACACACACATACATGCATAAACATACACATATGCATACACTTACACATACATACATACCCACACATACACATACACACACACATACATGCATACACATACACATATACATACATACACATACTAGTAAATACATACCCACACACATACATCTATATACACACACTTCAACATATCGAGGGTATACCGAGGCTGTTATCGAGGAAAATGAGCGGGCGCAATTTTTTCGCGACGTCGGTCTTGCAGTCGATATGCGCATCGGAAACATAGCTCCAGTATATTCATCGGTATAAGCATCGGTATAGGTATCAATATAAGCACCGATATTTTCGACGCTTGTACCAACACCCATATTGATGACTCTGCTGGGAGTACCGACGTGCATACTGACGACCGCTGGGAGTACCGACACTAATACCGAGGACCATATCTGCAAAAATTTTTTTGGGTAGAGTGTGTTGTCTTTTGCTACAACAACGTTACCATGATGTTGTTTAGCAAAAGACAATACACACTGCCCAACCCTAAACCGAGCACATGTGATATGTACTCTAATGGCAACCAAAACATGATTTTATATGAGAAAAAATGAACCATGAATCATGTACAAAAAGTTGTATATTCCATAAATGAAGGATGTACAAGAGTGTGGCAAAGCACTTCCATACAGGAACCGAATACAAAATGTGACAAAGCACTTCCATATAGGAACCAAATACAAAATTATGGTACATCATTTCCACATAGGAGTGTAATACAAAATTTTGGCAAAGCACTACCATACATATGCGCAAGGGGATCAAAACATTTACACCTACAATCCTGCAACAAAGCATATGCGTAAAATGAGACAAATTGACATGACATTTATAAACAACAACTAAAAATATGAAACCAAGCTACAAGTTTACCTAATCATAGATTCTCCCATGAAATGACTACACCGCGTCCCTATAAGTCCTGCAAGAGTGGAGCCAATCCATGACGATATCCATAAGCTTCTTCGGTTCGTGTCAGAGGATGACCCACTACCAACTCATATAATAAATGTACAAAATGTTAGATGAACATACATGATGTACTTAAGACAAATGCTACCTAAATGCGACATTCCAACCGTATCTAAACATGTGGCCGTCGCATCTCGCTGCTGATGATATCGATCAGGAGTATGTTGCTGCTCATCTTGAATTGATTCCCAGTCTTCAACATCTAACCATACAAGTTTCGGTAAGCCTACTCTAAAAGCATCACAAGCTTTGGACTATCGATAAGACATCACCTCGTGTGCCGTATGCTGAATCCATTTTGAACTCACAATAGGATGCCCAGGTGCTGGCTGGTACTCTTCTATATCGATTGTGTGATATAATTTTTGGAATCCTTATCTTATTCGCTCCAATTTAACATTATAGAATGTCCAAAATCTATGGAGCTAAGCTGTAGAATGCGTTGATGCATGGAATTTTTGGTTGCATCCATGACAGGAGCTCCATCACATATGTGATATATCTTGGAGTCATCTTGGTCATGCACTTACCAAGGTGTACATGGAGATCCCATCTTATCCAATGTGGAGATGTTAATATATATATATATATATATATATATATATATATATATATATATATATATATATATATATATATATATATATATATACCCTAAAAATCTATAGGGTCTAAGCATGTATATGCATGTGTGTATGCATGTGTATATGCATATGCATATGCATGTGTGTATGCATATGCATTTGTGTATGCATGTATGTATATGTATATGCAAATGCATTTCTATATGTGTGTATGCATGTATGTATGCATATGCATGTGTGTATGCATATGCATGTGTGTATGCATATGCATTTGTGTATGCATGTAAATATATGTATATGCATATGCATGTGTGTATTTGTGTATGCATGTGTGTATTTGTGTATGCATGTGTGCATTTGTGTATGCATGTGTGTATGCATATGCATTTGTGTATGCATATGCATGTGTGTATGCATATGCATGTATGTATATGCATATGCATGTGTGTATGCATATACATGTGTGTATGCATATACATGTGTGTATGCATATGCATGTGTGTATGCATGTAAATATATGTATATGCATATGCATTTGTGTATGTGTGTATGCATGTATGTATGCATATGCATGTGTATGTATATGCATGTATGTATGCATATGCATGTATGTATACGCATATGCATATGTGTATGCATATGCATGTGTTTATGCATATATATGTGTGTATGCATATGCATGTGGGCATGTGGGCATGTGTGTATGTGTGTATGTGTCTATGTGTGTATGTGTATATGTGTATACATTTGTGTATGTGTGTATGTGTATACATTTGTGTATGTTTTTATGCATATGCATTTGTGTATGCATGTTTGTATGCATGTATATATATGCATATGCATATGTGTATGCATATGCATTTGTGTATGCATGTATGTGTATGCATATGCATGTGTGTATGCATATGCATTTGTGTATGTATATGCATTTGTGTATGCATATGCATTTGTGTATGCATATGCATATGGATGTGTTTGTATATGCATGTGTGTATGCATATGCATTTGTGTATGCATGTATGTATATGCATATGCATGTGTGTATGCATATGCATGTGTGTATGCATATGCATGTGTGTATGCATATGCATGTGTGTATGCATATACATGTGTGTATGCATATGCATGTGTGCATGTGTGTATGTGTGTATGTGTGTATGTGTATATGTGTATACATTTGTGTATGTGTGTATGTGTATACATTTGTGTATGTGTGTATGTGTGTATGCATATGCATTTGTGTATGCATGTGTGTATGCATATGCATGTGTGTATGCATATGCATGTGTGTATGCATATGCATGTGTGTATGCATATGCATGTGTGTATGCATATGCATGTGTGTATGCATATGCATGTGTATATGCATATGCATTCGTGTATGCATATGCATTTGCGTATCCATGTATGTATATGCATATGCATGTGTGTATGCATATGCATTTGTGTATGTATATGCATTTGTGTATGCATATGCATGTGTGTATGCATATGCATTTGTGTATGCATATGCATATGCATGTGTATGTATATGCATGTGTGTATGCGTATGCATTTGTGTATGCATGTATGTATATGCATATGCGTGTGTGTATGCATATGCATGTGTGTATGCATATACATGTGTGTATGCATATGCATGTGTGTTTCCATATGCATGTGTGCATGTGTGTATGTGTGTATGTGTGTATGTGTGTATGTGTATATGTGTATACATTTGTGTATGTGTGTATGTGTGTATGTGTATACATTTGTGTATGTGTGTATGCATATGCATGTGTGTATGTATATGTATATGTGTGTGTATGTATGTATGCATATGCATGTGTGTATGCACATATGTGTGTGTATACATATGTGAATGTGTATGTATATGTAAATGTCTCTCTCTTTCTTTATGTTTCTCTAGATTTCTATCTTTCTTTCATCTCTCTCTCTCCCTAGATCTCTCTCGCTCTGGATCTCTCTTTTTCTTTCATCTCTCTCTCTCTCTATGCCAATCAAAAACAAAACAATCACTTACGTTGATGTAATTGTTTGGATCGTTGTCGTCAAATCCACTGTCCTTCGTTGAATTCCAATGACTTGGTGCCAAAATCTCTTGCAAAACTAAAGAGAGAAGATATTCAAAAAGGAAAACCATAAAGAAAGAAAAAAGAGTGCTACACTATGTGCGATATACTTACATAAACTTCACATTTAGAAAAATAGAGAGGTGTGCATAGAGAGAGAGAGATAGAGAGAGAGAGAGAGAAAGAGTGAGAAAGAGTGAGAAACAGGGAGAGTTTGCTCGTGTGTGCAAATTTGAGTATGAGTATCGGTATAAGCATTGGTATATTTGTCGATACTTTCGAGTAATTTATGGATGCATATACCGACGCTTATACCGATGCTCATACCGATGCACATGTACCAATGCGTCTATTGCCTAGCCTGTTTTCCAAAGATTTTTGACGGTCATACAGATGCCGACGCATGACCGTCAGTATGCAGAATGTTAGTATGCCCTTGATATGTTGTAGTGACACATACATGCATACATATACACATATACATGCACTTACACATACATATATACACTTAAATATACATACATACACACAGATACATGCATACACATACACATATGCATACACTTACACATACATACATACATACATACATACCTACACATACACATACACACACATACATGCATACACTTACACATACATACATACCCACACATACACATACACACACATACACACATAAACATACACATATACGTATACATATATACACACACATATACATATATACACACACATATACATGTGTACACATACACATACATAGTAAATACATAACCACACCCATATAAAAACACACACACATACATGCATACACACACATATACATATGCTTATACATACATATCCACACATATACATACACATACGTACATAATAAATAACATACATACATATGCATACATAATGCATATGCATATGCATACATACATACTTACATGCATACACACACATATGCATACATAATGCACATGCATACATACACATACATAATGCATATGCATACATAATGCATATGCATACATAATGCACATGCAAACATACACATACATAATGCATACACACACATATGCATACATAATGCATACACACACATCAACACACATATGCATACATACATGCATACACATACACACATAGACACATACACACACATAAATAGATACACACTCATAGACACACACATTCACATAGACACACACACACATAAACACACATATACACACACACATACACACATAGACACATACACAGATAATGATGCATTCACACACATACACATGCATACACACACATACACACACATACACATGCATACACACATACAAATACATATACACACACATAGACACATACACACACATAGACATATACACATACATAAACACAAACATAAACACATACAAACTCATAGACATGTAGCGACACATACACATAGACACACACACATACACACACACATATATACACACACATACACACATAGACACATGCACACATAATGATGCATACACACACATACATATGCATACATACATGCATACACATACATAGACACATACACACACATAGACACATACACACACATAAACACATACACACTCATAGATACGCACACATACACATAGACACACACACACATACACACATATACACACACACATACACACATAGACACATACACACATACATACATAATCATGCATACACACACATACACATGCATACACACATACAGACACATATACACACACACATAGAGAGACATACACATACATGCATACATATGCATACATAATGCATATGCATACATAATGCATATGCATACATAATGCATATGCATATGCATACATAATGCATATGTATATGCATACATAATGCATATGCATATGCATATGCATACATACATACTTACATACTTACATGCATACATAATGCACATGCATACATACACATACATAATGCATACACACACATATGCATACATAATGCATACACACATACACACATATGCATACATACATGCATACACATACACACATAGACACATATACACACATAAACACATACACACTCATAGACGTGTAGCGACACATACACATAGACACACACCCATACACACACATATACACACACACAAACACACACACATAGACACATACACACATAATGATGCATTCACAAACATACACATGCATAGACACACATATGCATACATACATGCATACACATACACACATAGACACATACACACACATAGACACATACACACACATAAACACATACACACTCATAGACACACACACATACACATAGACACACACACACATACACACACATATACACACACACATACACACATAGACACATACACACATAATGATGCATACACACACATACAGGCATACACACATACAGACACATATACATACAGACATACACAAATACACACACATATATGCATACACACACATACACATACATGCATAAGCGACGGTGCTATTTTTGGATATTTTTTTTTTACGGGGGAGCGTCCCATAAGCAATGTTTGCGTCGCTTATGCGTTGCTAAATATGTGCATGGCAAATAGCGTCGCTAATTAGCGATGCTATTTGCGACATTGGCAAACTGGATAGTGTCACATATGTGATGTCCTTTGTTCCAGAGCATCGCATAAGGGACGCTCTGGAATGTTAAAAAAAAAGTTCGATTTCTCCCGACACATTTGTGTCGGGATTAACACACGAGAGGAAGAAGAGAACGAGAGAGAGAGAGAGAGAGAGAGAGAGAGAGAGAGAGAGAGAGAGAGAGAGAGAGAGAGAGAGAGAGAGAGAGAGAGATGCATCTCGTTGAAGCCAGGTATGTGCACACACACACTTACACACACATACATATGCATACACACACACATATACACACATAGACACACACACACACATACACATAGACACACACACACATACACACACAAATACACACACATATACACACATACACACATAATGTTGCATACACACATGCACACATAATGCATACATATGCACACATAATGCATACATATGCACACATAATGCATACACATGCACACATAATGCATCAACGTATATGCTCCTCAATCAGTTTTAGCCAAGGCCGAGATTTTTGAATTATTGGATTTAAGTCATCAGTTAATATCTACCCAAGGAGGCCAAGCTTTACTAAAAATATCTCAGGATGGCATCCTTTCAAGCCATTTGATTTTAGAAAATCATTTTTGGTTGCTAAAACATGAAATTCAAATGTTATTGTGACTCTCCTGCTCCGAGACCTACAATAATTAAGGCACCGGGTATAAAAGCTCCTTTGTGGATAGGGATACAGGTCTTAAATATGACCTTTTCCCCTGGTGTAGAGTACACATATTTAGGCAGTGTAATGTGCATGACATCGAGATAATGCAGTGTCCTATTGGCAATAAATGGTTGACAGATTGCCATACGAGAATTGTCCCAAGTCTTTGCTATTAAAAAGGGGCTGAAACTGCTCTTCAGTTCCTAACATGCCTTCAAAATGTTCTGCATGAATGGCTTTTCCAAACAGGGCTCAGTGTTGGCTTGAAAGACATGTACTTAACAGATGAAATCAGAACATATAAAAAACTTCTTGAAGAAGTTCATATTGTTGTAGATGATGGCAGATTGTGTTCTCAGAGAGTTCTCACTTTGGAAAGGCAGATTCGATTAGTCCTATTAGGAAAACAGGAACTCAAATTTCCAAGAACTTTTATCAATCCATGTCATAGTGATATCCTTGACTATGGTTACCAAGAAAATTTTCTTAGCTTAGTTGAAGAAATCAGTGCTAGAAGATCATAAATTTGTGAATTTCAACGTGTTCTTGGGGAAATACCAATCGTTGTTGAGAGGCATAGCTGTCCATCCAATTCCATGATGGCAATGTTTAAGGGCTGGAAGCAAAGGATCATTGTCAAACTTGATACAACAGTGTGCATGCTTAGGTTTACAGTCTGTAAACAAAGAGGAGTTGTTCTTTTTTGACTTTCATGATGGTTTGGCAATAATTTATTCTTGCTTTTTAGATGGTTTAACCTCCAAAGAATTCCTTTATCATTTAGTGTCTTCTCGAAAACCTGGAAAAGGGTATGGAGCTGAGGGGCCTGGAGAACTTTTTCGAAAATATATGTATGGGTTAAGGGAAGTGTATTTAGCATATGATGGTTCTGTTCGGACACGAACAGACAATCATGTAATACAATTCAATTATGAACTTTTGGAGAACATCGAAGAGGCAGACTGGAAATCAAAGGATCCACAGAGTCCTAGCCTTGGTTCAGAGCCTGTTGGTGTACTCGCCGTGACATCATTGATTGAACCAGCTTATAGTTGTGCATTTTTCCAGTCTGCACCAACAAAGAGTAATCCCATTGAATTGCTAAAGGTAATCTTTGACAATTATGATCTCTTCTTATAGTTTTGATTTTAATGTAATGTTGTTAAAACATAATTGTTTTTTAAGGTAAGAAAAAACAAAGAAAACTCTAGGAAGTTTGATCATCATGATTTGTTTTCCCTTCTCATTTTCTAGGAGACCCTTCTAAGATGCTCCAGCACATCTTTGAAAGGCAGAGATCACAAATCCATTCTTGCCATTTCTTCGAACACAATAAAGAGGAAAACGGATCTAGCAAGGGTAGCACTGCAGATTCACAGACATCTTCAATGTTTCACACTTGGAATGATACCAGTTATGACCATGATAGAGTTACATACCATCATCAAAATGTTTGTTAGCCCCTTTTTTTCTTTAGTTCATAAAATACTATTTTAAAAGAAATCATGCATTTTTATTGCAACACATACACATACACACACATATACACACACACAAACATACACACATAATGATGCATACACACACATACACACACATATGCATGCATACATGCATACACATACACACATAGACACATACACACACATAAACACATACACACTCATAGACACACACATACACATAGACACACACACACATACACACACATATACACACACACATACACACATACACACATACACACATACACACATAATGATGCATACACACACATACACATGCATACACACATATAGACACATATACACACACACATACACACACATATATGCATACACACACACATAGAGAGACATACACACACATACACATACATGCATACATAATGCATATGCATACATACATACTTACATGCATACATACACACACATAATGCATACACACACATATGCATACATAATGAATACACACACATACACACATATGCATACATACATGCATACACATACACACATAGACAGATACATACACATAGACACATACACACACATAAACACATACACACTCATAGACACACACACACACATACACATAGACACATACACATACACACACACATATACACAGACATACACACACATACACACATAGACACATACACACATACTGATGCATACATACACATACACACACACATAAACGCACATACATACACTCAGACATGCATACATACACATACTTAATGCATACACACATACATATGTACATGTATATATATTGATTTCTAACCCATTTTGTTTTATATGTTAGGTATTATGGATCCTAGTAGAGAGAAAAAGGCGAAACTCACTCTCATAAAAAGTCTTATGAGAGCAAGAGTTCCGTCTGATACTCTAGGGGCCATCATGTGTGATTACTCAAAGATGTCTGATGATGAGCTGGACTATATGATCCAGATGCTTACCTAGTGATCAGAGGAGGGCTCTTCTGCGGCTCCACATGTAGGAAGACAACTATCTGCTCATAGGTATGTTATTTTTTCATAAACTTTTTTAATGATATTATAACACATAATTTTATTTATTTTTATCTATCTATTTTCAGGACACCTATACCACCTCTAGATCGTGATAGAAGAGCAGAGTTGCCTATGAGGACATGCATAGGCACCTTAGGACTAGAGTGCGATATAGAGCCAGAGGGGGAACATTGTGTACATAGGGAATGGATTGCAGTTCAAGAGAAGAATGTGGGCATTATGCGACTCTTACCTATGCCTTGTCCACTTACCGTGGAAGTAAGTATAAATTTTTCATATAAATTTGAAATAAATATCTTATGTTTTATTTACATTTTTTATTTTTGTAGTGAGCATGATGAGAAGGATAAAAAAATACGTACTTAGTTCACTTGAGACAGAGTTTGGGACAGGATGGTTGCTTAAGTGGTGTCTAAAAGAGATGCGGACACTTATAGATCATCGTCACGATAATGCACAATATGCACTGCTTATATATATATATATATATATATATATATATATATATATATATATATATATATATATATATATATATATATATATATATATATATATATATATATATATGTGTGTGTGTGTGTGTGTGTGTGTGTGTGTGTGTGTGGATATGAGTATGTGTGTTTATGTATGTATGTATGCATATGAGAGAGAGAGAGAAAAGAGTGAGACTAGAGGTACAAATACACACACACACATAGATACATCATACATGCACATTTACACACATATACACATACATGCACATTTATACATACACACACATAAATGCACATTTTTACACACACATACACATGCATGCAGTTACACACATATAATGAATACACATAGACACATTCACATACTCACATACACGTACACATACTCACATACACATACACATGCATAATCATATGTACACACACATAGACTCATATAATCATATTTACATGCATATATACATATACACATGCATATGCACATATAGATACACATACATACACAGCACATGCATACGCATAAATAAATAAATCATATTTCAAAAATCCTAAATTGAAAACACTCATTTCGATGTTAGGGTTTTAAAACCCCTAATTTAAAAACTCTAACTCAACCTTTTAGCCATATGTTTGAAGTATATGTACACATTGCATCTATTCCTCCAACATCCTACTAGAGAGATGTCTCTCCTCCCAAACTTATGCCTCTATATATAACTACTCGAATCAACGAGGATCATAATATATATAAAGATATATACACATCATGTAGATACACATACATAAATATAAAATGGAGTACATATATTATGCATCACACATACATGCCTAAATGCACACATAAATATATATATATATATATATATATATATACATGCATACATATTTACATGTACACATTTACACATAGACGTATATACATATATACATGTACACATCACATATACATGCCTACATGCACACATAAGCATATATATACATGCATACATATTTACATGTACATATTTACACATAGACACATATACATATATACATGTACACAATTATAAACACTTGCATATATTACATGAATACATGAATATTTTACATAAAATGCATATGCATATATAGACATATGCATATTAACACATGTATACATATATCAAACACATGCAAACACATACATATACATGAAATACATATATATGCATACTAACATATGTATACATATAATACACATGAATACACACACATATGCATACATACATGATAAAAATTTGCTCCTCGAAGATAAAGCTATATATAAAATAATTAGGCATACCCCCGAGCTTCATGTTCTAACTTAAAAGAACATGATTTCATCTCTCTAGTAGGATTCATTGTTATTCAAGTTAATAAAAAAATCTATTATCTGATATCCATTCAAAAGCTTCAAGTTATTGATCGATAACTAGAGTAGAATTTACTATCTAATCTGCTCATATGTTTTCATTATTGCCATCATTTTGGTAAGACATCAATATAGTCTCATCTTCATTATCCTTATTGATTTCATTTATTTCTTGTAATTTTAAATCCATGTTCTCATGAATCACATCATCTATTGATGGATTAATATCTATTTCTGGTAATTCCTCTTCCTCATGAGTAGAATCAGCATGTAGAGAAATTATCCTCTTCATCAAAAAGATTGATATCATTATCACGTATAATGATTCTAATTTCTCTTCCAGATGTTGATGTATCAGTATGTGATGCTAAATCATCAAGAGGACTTTCTTCGATCTCTCTAACAATAAACTGTTCAAACAATGACCTACCTCTAGGTTGCACATGAATGACTTGCCACCAAGGATGAGAATCTGGGTTTTTATTAAAAAATGCTTGTTCAATATGCCTAGGAAGAATATATGGTTCTTTATTAGATCACATTACCTTGGAAGAATCAATTGCCCAAAACCCAGATAATTCCTATCTTAATGTGGAATTACTACCTTTATACTCGGCTTGAAAATAGTCAACATTCAAAATGACCTATCAAAATATATAACAACAAAAACCCATTATTAGGTGCTTAAAAAAATAACTAAATCTATCATAAAAAATATAAACTTTTTCCTACCTGTTTGAATGTAAGAAATGAAATTTTGTAGATACCAACAATAGTTCCTACGTAACCAATTTTGATATCTATAAGGTTCGTGTCTTTTGAGCTAGCACGTGATAGTTGCTTGAAAGAAGCAACAAGACTAGAATCCTCTATTTTATGTAAAGAATCAATGGCTTTGATTCTAACATGCTATCCAAAAGCCCACATATTAGTGAACATTCGAGCCTACAAAATAAATTCAATTAGTAAATAGAAACTAATATACATATATGAAAAGAATAAAATATTATTTTAATAAAGTTACCTTTCGTTCACAACCTATCATTAACTCTCTTTGTTCATGTGAGATTTCTTCATTATTTGCATTAGCGCATTGCAAACGACTATATAGCCAATTCGTGAAAGAAGATATATCTGTAATCTCATTATTATCGAGATTATGTCTATATCTTTTGTTTTTTTGCCTTTTACTTCGGAGATTTTGAAGTTCCTCGTACTCGCTAAGGAATGCTTGCATGCATTTGCTAATATATGCTACAAAAGTAGAAACATCATTTTTCTCTTGAAATGTAAATAAGAATGGAACTCCCTTACCTGATAATACCTCATCTGTTATTTTTGAATAAGACTTGTTGGTCCATGCATGTGGAGCTTCTTCAAGAACTCTTTCAAGGTACGCACTAATGTAATACATGCACTCTTCAAGCATCCAACCCTTTGCCATAGATCCTTCTAGTTTTGCTCTTTGTCGCACATAACCTTTTAATATTCCCATAAATCGCTCGACCCAAAACAACCATCGAGTGTTGACAACACCTGCAATCTCTATTTCATCTATAAGATGGACTAATAAATGAACTTGAATATCAAAAAATGAAGTAGGAAGTTCTTTCTCCATCAAACATGGTAGCTCTTTGCATTCACATTTTTTTTGTGGGATCGAGTTTTTGTAAATCTCTTTGGATGTAATGCACCTATACATATCATAAAAACAATTATAAATAAGTTAATTAAAAAATAAAACATATCCAATATTCATACATATTAGATATAAAAGTATCATAATTACCTTATAAGTGATCCAAGCAGATAGATCACAGCTCGTACTCCTTTTGTTGTACATCCATCTATAACCAAAGGTAAAATATGTTTCAAAAAGTTATGCCTGTCATGGGTCCTTAACCCAGATAAGCTTTTACCATCCATAGTAAACATGTTTTGAAAAGATGCTCCCTATCATGTAGGAGTCTTAATCAATTGAATTCTATTGTTGATAGTCTATATCGCTTTTGTTGTAAGTACCCAAGGAGCAGGTGCATAAGTCATTTCTTGTCCATGTCTATCAAAAACTAGCCATAACTTTGATTTGGATTTTTGATCTTTCAAATCATTCCTTGATGCTATGGTATCTTTTAGTTCAAGAAGATGTTGCCATAGTGAATAACCAATATTTTTGAATATATTTCATAGGATCAAGAAGATGACATACTTTTAACTCTTTCCAATACTCCAAAGAATACCATATTGATATGTTTTCTACGAGTGCCAATTTTCCTTTACCTCTCTTCACATACTCATTATCTAAATCATCACTGAAGATTTCTAATTCTAGATCTATCAAAGGTCCATCTGTCCATTTTTTATACCAATCCATAGGCGTCATAGGTTGTGGACACTGACCTGTTTCAAGCTTTCCATTAAAATGTATCGCTTCTCTTTTAGATCTTAATGGATGATCATCAGGCAAGAATCATCGATGTTGAAGATAAATATTTTTTTTGAGATTCTTACTATAGATTGATCTCAACCAATCACGACAATATGGACAAGCTTTATAAACCTTAGTAGATATTCTTGCATCATGAAAATGATAAAAATATAATTAGATTAAATCCTATTTATTTACATGCATATTGAATAAAAAAATTACATCAATACCTGAACAAACACCATATCCTGGAAAATCGTGAATAGTCCAAGCCACAATACAATGAACCATGATATGTCTTTCATTGATGCTTTTCGATACATCAATGACATTAATACCTCTGCATAACTCTTGGAGATCGTCAATGAGAGGAGCAAGATATATATTCATATCTTTAACTTGTCTTTTGCCTGGGGTTAAAAGTTAAAGCATTAAATGTTCCTTTTTAATGCTAAGATATGGCGGAAGATTGTATTTTATGACTACCACTGGCCATGTTGACCATTTACTAGATTTCATGGAGAATGGATTAACCCCATCTAATGCAACTCCTAACTTTAGATTCTGTGGATTTTGTGCAAATTCAGGCCATGTAGAATCAATATGCTAAAAAGCAACACTATCATGAGGAATTCTGATTATTCCATCAGTACTTTTGTGATCATGTCCCCAAGTCAAAAGCTTTGATAATTCGGGGCTTTGAAACATATGTCTAATCTGTGGAGCCAATGGAAAATGTCTCAATACCTTTTTTGGGATTTTACCTTCTTTGCCCTTATATCGAGGAGATTGACATTTGGGACATGTCCAAGAGTCTGCATATTCACCTCTATATAAAATACAATCGTTAGGAAATGCATGTATACATTGATAATCTATACCAAGATTGTTGATTATCTTCTTCATTTCATCATGTGAGGTAGGAAGAATATTGTGACTTGGTAAAAACTTTTCAGATAATAACCTATAAGTCTCTTTCAAAATATTCTCAAAAAATTTGATTGTTTTGGATGGCAGGATACGATTGTTTGTTTTGGAGGATATGAAGTATGTATCTTCATTGAATGATTTGTTGATTCTATCATATGTTCAGTTTAGAAGTGTGAGAAGCGGGTTTATAATTGCTATTCAAAGAATTTGGCACTGTTTATAGGCCATACGATGGTGACCTGGATTAATCGCATGCATAGAGGTTACTCAAGATAGAGCAACCTGATTATAATGGACTAGTGCCAGCAAGATTCCTGGGGTATGCAGTAAACCTCTTGCATGTCAATGATGAGCATCTAAACTTTAGGATGCAAAGTGGAAATCATGGTGGCTTGAGAGGATCACGTTTATACAGCTTGTTCAAAGAACTTCAGGTTTATGACACTCAAGTTCTTTGAACAAGTTGTATAAAAGTGATCCTCTCAAGCCATCATGATTTCCACTTTGTATCCTAAAGTTCAGATGCTCATCATTGACATGCAAGAGGTTTAGTGCATACCCCAGGAACCCTGCTGGCACTAGTCCATTATAATCAGATTGCTCTATCTTGAGTAACCTCTGTGCATGCGATTCATCCAGGTCACCATTGTATGGCCTATAAACAGTGCCAAATTCTTTGAATAGCAATTATAAATCTGCTTCTCACACTTTTAAATTGAACATATGATAGAATCGACAAATCATTCAATGAAGATACATACTTCATATCCTCCAAAACAAACAATTGTATCCTGCCATTCAAACAATCAAATTTTTTGCAAATATTTTGAAAGATGCATTAATAGTTTTAAAAGATGCGCGGACAAAAAGTTTCCATTCGATTCAAGTTCTTGTTCTTACCTTATCTAAAGTAACAATAAAAACCTGCATTGGATGGACACTTTTTGTTCGCCCATCCTTTAAAATTATTTTTCCATCCTTCAAAATGTGTGTATATGTGTGTGTATGTTTATATGTGCATTCATGTATATTATGTGTATGTTTATATATGCATGTATTTATATATATATATATTTATGCATATATATATAAATAGATAGAAAATTGAAAATTATACCTTAATAGTGTCAAAACAGATACATTACTCCATCCAAAACGATTTTGAAGATTGAGAATAAGTAAGCTTGCACTTAGTCATGTCAAATGACTTCCTTCATACATGCTTTAGACAATCCTCTCAAAGATATTTCTCATTTTTAGAAATATCAATGCTCTCACTATCTAAAATTAAGTATATAACTTATTAAATATGGATAGAAAATTTTTATTCTCTTTAGCTAAAAGGTGCTCTTGGAGGTCTACACCATCCATAACAGTAATAGTTCATCACCGGCATGTAATGTAGTAATAGCATTGACAACTATGTATCTTGATACATCTCTACTCATGTATGGTGATTCATGACTATTTTCACGCTCCTCAAATGTGCAATTAGTCCTTGAACTATTATGTAACCCTCGACTACTATTTATTAAACTTGCTATATTTCCATGTGTGTAAGGTCTTCCATCAATATATAATCTTTCATTTTCTACATGTAAAATCCTTCTACTAGTAAGGGATGCTGCATTCAAGCATATTCCAGAAGTACTCATGCTTTGAACATAACGTGAAAGTCGATGCCAATCTCCCCATCCATATATAGGACCACAAAATGACATAAGAGTGAATTCAGAGTTCGGAGGCACATACAAATCCTCTACAATAAAGAGACCACGACCAGCATTAGTAATAGTGGATGGAGCAATCATATAGCGATTACCCCAAAAGTTGAAAACCTCTCCATCTAAAGGAAGTGGTCCTCTATTCCATCCTCCATATCTTCCTCTATCATATGTTTGTACTAAAGAACGATCACGAGCTGGCAATGGACAATCTCCAGCCGTTTCAGTCTCTAAACCAGGAGGTAGATGATTTCTAGAAACCTCTACTTGTAATTGATGAACAACAAGTCCATGAGGTGTACGAGGTATATTAACATTATGAGAAAAATTATCATCATCATCATCATCATCGAGCAAGTATTCCTGTATATCAATAGTAATTTGATTTTGTATATGGTTTTTAAATAAAATAATGACAGTAATATATATAAAAAATACATACCCAAGCATTATCACGTTGACTAGGTGATGGTGCACGCTCAAAAGTACCATACTCTACCTCATGTTCAATACAATCCAATCATGGTCTTTGATACGTGCCATAACAAGAGTTACACCAACATATAATATTCTCTTGATAGTAAAACTCATCATAAACCCTATCGGAGAACACATGTGAAGTCGTTGCATGGGTAGGAGGTGGTGGAGTACCCTCTGATTGATCAGAATCTGCACATAATAAGAAACAAAAAAAATATATAAGTTATGTATCCATCAAATATATTTAAAATTAAATGTTTGATATACCTACAGTATATAGTCGTTGCACGATGAGGAGATGGTGGTGGAGTTCCATCTGATTGATCACAATCTACAAATAATGGTATTTGATATTAATAATCTGATTATCTACATACACAAAAAATTCACATATACATATTCACACATACACACATATTCACATATACACATTTACGCATACACACATATTCACATATACACAACTACACATTATTGTGGGATAAATGCATGTATTTTGGATGAATGAGTGTATATGCATGCATGTGTGTGTATGTATATATGTGGATATGTTTATGTCTGTTTATGTTATATGTATGTATATGTGTATATGTATACATATATGTATGCGTATATGTTTGCATGTATATGTGTATGTGGGTATGTGTATGTGTATGTGTGTGTATATATGTGTATGTATTTTGATTTTTTTTTCTATTTGAGATTAAATTAACAAGAGATATTGTATGGTGGAAAAAAAAAGAGGCGACTTAACATACCACCTGAGACGTCGTAGTTTTTTCGTAGATAGCTACGTCTTTAGGAGTCATTTCCTCAGTAGAAGGTACACAAATTAATAGTTTATATTTATAATTTTTATATATTTTAGTAATTTTTTACATTTAATTTATGTATTTTTTTCTTAAATAAACAAGCTGTTGCAAAGAAGAGAGTGAAGTCGGGCCACACATTGCACCTAGGCCAAATGGGCCATAATGGTTTTGTAGCTACATTTGTAAGTATATGTGTCATTGTGAGTATATTTTTTATTTTAGTTAAAATGCAAGCAACTAATCTTTTTTATTTGTTTGAATGCACCGGAAGGATTATGACCGATATCCTGCGAAACATGAGATCGAGTATGCTACACATTTTGGATATCGGCGTTTGAGAGAGTATATGCAAGATCATCCTGATGCCTTTGTGAGTATTATTAAATTTTATATAATTATTTTATTTTTATGAATGGTTTAATTGTTTTATTTATTTATGTTTGTTATATGTAATACATGAGTATTATGGAGAGACAGATATGGATGAGGTGGAGAGACAGACACAGGAGGGACGATCTCGATCGTCACAGGGTGATCATGACGATGAGGATGAGGATGATCAGGATGATCATGATACTGTTGATGATGATGATGATGATGATCATGATGATGATGATTAGGATTTTAGTTGATTATGGCATTGGATTATATGTATTTACATTGATATACATATATATATTTTATCTATATATTTTTCATTTCAGTTATGTTTTGAATCGTGTGTATGGTATTAAGTAATGAAGAGTTTTGTTCTACTAATTGTTATTATTGTTTATATTAAGCATGTGTTTTAATACTTTAATTATATAATTCAATCATATGTGTGTACCTAAGTGTATATGTATGTGTGTGTATATGTATGTATGTGCATGTGTATGTGTGTGTATATGTATATATGTGCATGTGCATGTGTAAGTGTATATGTGTGTATGAGTATGTGCATGTGCATGTGTATGTGTGTGTATATGTATGTGCATGTATATGTGTAACTCTGTGTGTATATGTGTGTATGTGCATGTATATGTGGATATGTAGGTATGTGCATGTGTGTGTGCATGTGTATATGTGTTTTAATACTTTAATTATAGAATTCATTCATATGTGTGTTCCTAAGTGTATATGTATGTGTGTGTATATGTATGTATGTGCATGTGTAAGTGTATATGTGTGTATGAGTATGTGCATGTGCATGTGTATGTGTGTGTATATGTATGTGCATGTATATGTGTAACTCTATGTGTATATGTGTGTATGTGCATGTATATGTGTATATGTAGGTATGTGCATGTGTGTGTGCATGTGTATATGTGTGTGTATGTGCATATATATGTGTATATATGTGTATAATGTATGTATATGCATGTGTATATGTATGAAACATGCATGTGTATGTGGATGCATTTCCATTTGCGTCCATGTGCATGCATGTGAATGTGCATGCATGTGGATGTTCATATACATGTATTTGTGTATATGTTAATGTGTGTATGTGTATATGTGTGTGTGTATATATATATATATATATATATATATATATATATATATATATATATATATATATATATATATATATATATATATATATTTATATATATGCAATAATGCATTATGTATGCATATTCATGCATGTATGTGTATGTGTGTGCATGTCTCTTTACGTGTGTGTCTGTATGCATATATATGTGTGTATGTGTGTGTGTCTCTCTCTCTTAGTGTGTGTGCGTGTCTATGTGTGTATATGTATGTGTGTGTACACATGCAAGCATGTATGTATGCATATGCATGTGCATTATGTATGCAAATGTATGCAAGTGTGTGTATGTCTCTCTACATGTGTATGTCTCTCTACATGTGTATGTCTATATGCATATGTATGCATATGTATGCATGTGTGTGTATGTGTGTGTATGCATGTAATTATGTATGCATGCATATGCATATGCATTATGTGTGTATGTGTATGTGTGTGTGTGTATGTGTGTGTGTGTGTCTATGTGTGTGTAACTCTATGTGTATATGTGTGTGTATGTGTGTGTATGTGTCTATGTGTGTGTATGCATCTATGTGTGTGTATGTGTATGCATGTATCTATGCATATGCATGTGCATCATGTATGCATATGTGTGTGTGTATGTGTCTATGTGTGTGTATGTGTCTATGTGTATGCATGTATTTATGCATATGCATGTGCATTATGTATGCATATGTGTGTGTGTGTATGTGTGTGTATGCATGTAAGTATGTATACATGCATATGCATATGCATTATGTATGCATATGCATATGGATTATGTATGCATATGTATGCATGTATGTGTATGTGTGTGTATGTCTCTCTATGTGGGTGTGTATGCATATATGTGTGTGTATGTGTGTGTGTGTGTGTATGTGTGTATGTGTATGTGTGTATGCGTGTGTATGTGTGTGTATGCATGTAAGCATGTATGTATGCATATGCATGTCCATTATGTATGCATATGCATGTATGTGTGTGTATGTGTGTGTATCTATATATATGTGTCTATATGCATGTGTATGTGTGTGTGTAAATGTGTGTGGATGTGTGTGTGTAAGCGTGTGTGTAAGTGTGTGTGTCTATGTGTGTGTGTGTATATGTGTGTGTATGTGTATGTGTGTGTGTGTGTGTCTATGTGTGTACATGTGTGTATCTATATATATGTGTCTGTATGCATGTGTATGTGTGTGTGTAAATGTGTCTCAATGTGTGTGTGTAATTGTGCATGTGTCCATGCGTGTGTATGTGCTTATGTGTCTCTATGTGTCTATGTGTGTGTATGTGTCTATGTGTGTATGTGTATGCATGTATGTATGCATATGCATGTGCACTATGTATGCATATCTGTGTGTATGAATTTAAGTATGTATGTATGCATATGCATATGCATTATGTGTGTATGTGTCTATGTTTGTATGTGTGTGTGTATGTGTGTGTGTGTCTATGTGTGTGTATGCATGTGTATGTGTGTTAATCTGTGTGTATATGTGTGTGTATGTGTGTGTGTGTCTATGTGTGTGTATGTGTCATGCGTGTGTATGTGTATGCATGTATCTATGCATATGCATGTGCATTATGTATGCATATGTGTGTGTATGCATGGAAGTATGTATGTATGCATATGCATATGCATTATGTATGCATGTATGTGTATGTGTGTGTATGTCTCTCTATGTGTGTGTGTATGCATATATGTGTGTGTATGTGTGTATGTGTGTGTGTGCCTATGTGTGTATGTGTATGTTTGTATGCATGTGTATGTGTGTGTATGCATGTAAGCATGTATGTATGCATATGCATGTGCATTATGTATGCATATGTATGCGTGTGTGTGTGTATGTGTGTGTATGCATGTATGCATATGCATATACATTATGTATGGATATGTATGCATCTATGTGTATGTCTCTCTACATGTGTGTGGATATGCATATATATGTGTGTATGTGTATGTGTGTATGCATGTAAGCATCTATTTATGCATATGTATAATTGTATGTGTATGTGTGTGTGTATGTCTCTTTGCGTGTGTGTGTCTGTATGCATATATATATGTGTATGTGTATGTGTGTATGTGTGTGTATGAATTTAAGCATGTATGTATGCATATGCATGTGCATTATGTATGCATATGTATGCATGTGTGTGTATGTGTGTGTATGCATGTAAGTATGTATGCATGCATATGCATATGCATTATGTATGCATATGTATGCTGATGTATGCATGTATGTGTATGTGTGTGTATGTCTCTCTATGTGTGTGTGTGTGCATATATATGTGTGTGTATGTGTCTATGTGTGTGTGTGTGTTCTATGTGTGTATGTGTGTGTGTGTCTATGGGTGTATGTGTGTGTTGATGTGTGTATATATGTGTGTATCTATATATATTTGTCCATATGCATGTATATGTGTGTTTGTAAATGTGTGTGGATGTGTGTGTGTGTAAGTGTGTATGTGTCTATGTGTGTGTGTATTTGTGTGTGTATGTGTATGTGTGTGTGTCTATGTGTGTATGTGTGTGTGTGTCTATGTGTGTATGCATGTGTCTATGTGTGTATATATGTGTGTGTGTATGCATAAGTATGTGTATGTAAATTAGTGTGTATATATGTGTGTGTGTATGTGTGTGTGTCTATGTGTATGTGTGTGTGTCTATGTGTGTATATTTGTGTGTGTATGCATATGTATGTGTGTGTATGTGTGTGTGTGGGTGTGTGTGTACCTTGCTTCACGGAGCTCTTGTCTCTCTCTCTCTCTCTATCTCGCTCTTTCTCTCTCTCTCTCTCTCTCTCTCTCTCTCTCTATGTGTGTGTCGCGCATCCAAATCCCGGCACAAATGTGCTGGGAGAAATTGAATTTGTTTTTTCAACATTGGAGAGTGTCTCTTATGTGACACTCTAGAACACAGGACATCCCTTATGCAACGCTCAAGCATCGCAGGCACTTTGCCAGCATTGTTAAAAGCATCGCTAAGTAGCGATGCTATTCGCAAGGCATAGATTTAGTGTCGCATGAGCGATGCTAACATTGCTTATGTGGTGACATGTCTTTTAACAGAAAAAGATCAGGTCCGTCGCTTATGTGATGCTAGCATCGCATAAGCGACGGTTCCCATTTTTTTTCAACTTGGGGGCATCGCTACGCCCCCCTATTTCTAGTAGTGCTTTCAAAGTACATGGGATTTTCCTCACTACCCTTTAATGCATACAAGATTTTTCTTCTTGAGAGAACTAGAGCATCATGATTTTTGGCCATGCCCCAAGGCTCAATGCTTCTAGAGCTCGATATTTCCTTTGTTATTCAAGCTATGCAATGGCCGCAGAGGTGTCAGATGTACAAAGTATTGCTAGCTACACGAGAAAGGAGTTCCTCAGATACAGAGGATATTTTCCAGAGTCAAGCTCATTCAAAAGACTGAAAGAAGAATAAATATTTCATTTAAAAGATTCATGAGTGCTAAAAACTATATATACATCCATATGTATTTTTGGCCAGAAGTGTAAAACATATTCTAAATATTATAGCTTCAAAGTGGAATGAAATCTCATTCTTTTTTATGAATCCATGTCCAAAAAAACATCTGGTGATAGTCCCCATTGATATGATCTATATAGATTATCCGGTGATGATATCTGGCATGTGCTCCTTTGTAATTGTCTTCTATAGAACCAATCAAAAAGCTCTTTCAAAGCACTACTTTTTGTGACTCCTCCTCCTTTTCTTGTGCATCAAAAGAAGCTTGTTCATGCTCGATAATGAGCTTTTACCATGCCTTGGGTGTTCCATGTGGCAAGTGTTTCCTTTCTTGCAAAGAATGGACCATACAAAAGAAGAATATGCTATAAAAACATAAAGCTAAATATCATGAGATCTTTATTTCAAAACAGACTAAGTATATTGGTGGAGTAAATTTCTTTAACTCACCAAGTAGTAAGTTATGTCTTTGACACTCCATGCCTGTGTGATGGTTTCTATAAGCTCTGTGATTGCGCTTTTGAATTCAATCACATAGGTATCAGATGTAACTTGTTGCCTCATGATCTTTAAAAAAATTATCTAGTCTCTTTTTACATTTATCGTAAACTCGCAAAATTATTTTCAAAAATTCTACATTGCATTCAGTTGTTTTTTAGTGGTGTTGTTGAAGAATCTTCTTGCTTTTGCACATCCCATTGACACATCTTGTGATGACTCACATGTATTTTGTGAAAGCTTTGGATATTTTCTTAGATGGACATCACCACCATGAAATCCCATTTTTCAAAGCAAAGATTCAAAATTTTTATGCATTCATCTGCAAGACTTGCACGCTTGATGGAATATGCATAGTCCAAGTGAAGACTGACCAATTTATCAATGACCCTTAACTCTGCATGGAGCGTACATATGTGTACATTAATCAATTCTATTGGAAGTATGGGATCCCAAATCATGGTAGAAGATGAGTAATTATGAGGATATAATAGTTTTTTAGGAAGGAGCTTCCTCAACCTCAATTCTAGCAATCCATCCTCTTCTACCTAGACTTTGCATGCAGTACAAGTAAGGCTGCTTACAATTTGCACCCCTGCTTATACCAAACATGCATTTTAGAGTCTTTAAGCCTCCACTCAAATGCCACTCAATTTCAAAGCTTTCGTAGTGGTTCACATTCACCAATTCTCTTGAGTGATGCATTCGGATAACATTTGGACTATCTATCTATACGAATTACCACGTAAGTGTTTTATGATTCTCAAATGGAACTTGAGTACACGCAACCCACCATAACACTATTTCTAGTTGTACTTTGAGGGATGGAGTATCTAGTTTCCCAAGGCAATAGTCCAAAGCTCTATTCATTACTGTAATACTTATTCTCTCTAGCTTTTGATGTTTTTTAATTTCAGCTTCATCAAGTTTAATTACAAATTTCAAAAGGCCAGAACATTCATGTTCTTTTATATTATAAAACTGAACCATGTATGTTTGAAGTCTTATTATATCTATCCATATATTTTCAAATGCATTGTAAGTGAAATGTAAAGTTTGTTTTCCTACCTCATAAGGCATGTTACCGTGAATGTGTTTATAGTCACCAATTATAGATGTGATACTCTTATTCAAGCACAGTCGATACTTTCCTACATGATGAGGTCTAGGCAATCCAAATCGTTTAACTTATTAAATTTAAGAAAATAACACCAAAATTTTGAAATTGCTCTATTAACCTTTCTAGTCACTCAAATCCATCACAAAACTCCTGAATTTGAGATGGTTCTAGCAACAAATTTATTTCTTTCATGAGGTTTTCAAAAATAAACCATTTCAAGCATACATTTTCATTCAGTTTCAATAATTTCAAAATATCATTCTGACTCATAATTTCATTACAAAAATGAACATGCTCAAAATTACTAGACATGTTTAAACCTAGCACATTTGATACATGATCTCTTACAATTTTCATTCTCTTTTTCTTCTCGCCATATTTTTTAGTCAAATCTAAAAAAGGTTTTACTCATTTTGATCACATTCTGAATCCTATAGGAATATCTTTCATTTTTCTGAAAGCTTCTAACTAAGAAGAAAATTGCAACAACTTCTTTTCTAGCTCCTTCTGATGTAAGTCTCTCTGATGTAGTACATTTTGCAGATAGTTTATGAATTGCATATAGTTCTTTGAAATCTCATAGAGCTTTGAACAATAGCCAGTTAGATCTTCATCAACATCTCCTACAAATTTAATGAGATCATGAAGATTATGAAAAGGTGGATACCTTGTATTTTGTGGATCAATTGGATAAACCGCTCCATCTGCCCATATGTTGATATGTTTTTTGCCTTCTTTACGCAATCCATCAACTTCACAAGATTGAAGAGACCTTTGGAATACCTTCCTTATTGTTGCATACTCTTGATTGATTACAATTTTGATATGGAACTTATCATGGAGACTTTTATTGGATAAAAGATCAGTGAGAGTGTCTGGATTGAGATTCTCCATGGTGAAATTGTTCAGATTCATGAGAAAGAGAGAAGCAAGTCTGCTATGGAGAGGAGAGTAAATCAGTTTAGAACATCCTAAACGCACATTAGATAGGTGGAAGCACAAGATGGAAACTGGGAATTTAGTGAATGCCCGATGAGCACAAACTTTGAGGCAAATCACTTTTCATGATTATCATACGAACATCCTCTCTCTTACAAAACTAATATGTTTGCATAAGATACCTTTTAAATGCACGTGCAAGGAATTTTTGGAAACAATTTGACAACATTAATTCAGATTAAGCAAACTAATTGAAATCCTTACATTGCCCCTTTTTTGTTGTTTTTCACCCTAATGCACTCATCTTTGAATTGTGCTCCCCAACGACACCAAAATTTGGTTTCAATCTAGCACAATGAGAATACCAACATGACGAGATCTACCTCATAAATTGTCAATCTATGGAGATGTGAGGATGGTATGATGACGATGAGCAAGTGGAATGCACAAGTGTGTGAGTGAGAAGCACACTAGCATACACACACACACACACACACAAGGTAGAACAAAGAGTAGAACAATGGAATCTTTCGTTCAAGAGCTCTTAGTACAAAGTTTCATAAAAATTCAACCTCAAAAGTGGGCTCTCTAGCTCCTTTTATAATTTTTTTACTAGCTTTTGGACTAGTTCAAAACTAGTGTTCAGCCTAGTTAAAAATTATGCTCCTAAAATAGTATGAAGGCCCAAAGAAGCTCTAAAAATTATGAAAATTGATACATAGTCTTTTCTAACATTGTTCAAAATCAAGGACTCCTTGACTTTTATAGTATGCATTTGAAACCATAAAAAACGGGTATTTGCAATGAAATGAAGTGATGAAAATCAATGGTGGTTAGATGATTGATTTGAAAAACAATGGCAAGGCCTATTCATTTCGTGATTGGCATTGAATACCTTATCTTCTCAATCTGATGCTTGATTCTTGTCACTCTTGCTATCCTTCTTCCCTAAGGTTTCTTTCTCAACTAAGTCCTTCTTGACTGCTAACATTTCCCATCTTGGCTTGTATTTTTTTACAATGAACATATCTACTTGGATATCATTTATTTCTCTTCTAATCCATCTATTTCCTTGTAATGTCTATATCATGTACTTCATCTTTTCCTTTTTTCCCTTCTCTTGGTGTATAGTCTATGACTACTCCTATTGATATATAATCTACTTCTTGCATAGGTACATCATTATCTATTTGTATATTGCTACCATTATGAGCTTATCTCTCCATTAAATACATTGGAGGCAATGAACAATGAAATGTCCTTTTTTTATTCAAAAGAGAGATGAAAAACAAATAGAAGAATTCACCTCATGAATTTTCAAAGCTTTGTTATGTTGTAGACCGGCTATGGATCCCTGTGGGCAAGTTACAACTTCCTTTGATCTCCCTTTGATGCATTAGGAAGAATGATATATATTTTTTTTCTCATAAAAAGGAATAGAAATCATTTTTATTATGAAGACCATAATAAGTTTCCTCAACCAACTACTAGATTGTGTTCAGCTTCGTATAAATTTAAGAAACATACTAGTATCCCAATATATATTATTAATAAACTTGATCTCATGCTATAGGATCCCATTTGGTGTGGATATCTTAGAAGTATATCTTTATAATATTTACCATAAAAACCTCAAAGAGGGTATCTAAAGGTGGAAAAATTTTATAAGAAATGGGGTCTTGTTGGAGGTGGAATGATTTCTAGATGAATTCTTAATTACAAGGAGATTCTCAAAATATACTTAATTAGATCAAGGAACTTTTGGATTATGTCCCTTTTTTTAAAATAGAGGTTCCTCAAGAAAAAGGAAAGAGACAAAGAGCTAGGTAATCAATTAAAAATAAACTGATCAAAAGTGCGGAATTCAATGGAGTTGAACGAAATGTAAATACTTGTTTCTATGTTGCTAGAATTTCCATATATCTATCGAGCTTACTTTCTCGCTATGGTGGCCAAAGATCTCTATAATCAAAGATAGTCAATGGCCTCTATGTTGGTTGCAATTTGAAAGAGTTTCTCATACTTCTATGTATTGTCCCAAGTCTAGAAATTATATGAAATTCTTGAAGAATTTGTAGCTTTATTGACACAAAACTTCTCATACAAAGAACTCAAGGTAGGAGATTATTTTCATATGGAAATTATTCTTTGGAAAACGTGGAGAGTTGAAGTGCAGTGTGCCACTTGAACGTAGAGGAATGAAGCTACCGTTGAAAAATTCATACATGAAAAATGATTTCCTCTTCTTATTGAGTTCAAGAGTATCTCTAAAATGGTGATCATATGCATCAACTATATGATTAGAGATAGCTCCAAAGACATGAAAATATGTACATGCCTACTTCTTGGAAACCAAAATGCCTTCAAATATATCTTTCAAGAGACTTCAAATTTTCAAAATGTTTCATAAAGGGGATATATGTGCTCGATGCTATTATATTCCTTTGTGAAGCAAAAATTATGTTAATGAGAGTAATTAAGAACTTATTTTCCCAAATAGATTTTGATGAAGTCTATAATAGAATTGAATTAATTTAAGATACAATCCCTACACAATATTGATGAGGGAATTATTTTCCACATATTACTTGGAAATGCTAAATGTTTTTGAAAGGAAGTTCGGCAATAGCCTACTCTCCCAAACTTTAGTTAATAGAAAGAAAAAATGTACAAGCAAATGGGCATAGCACCCATGGGAACCCCCAAATCCCAGAAAGCAAGGATTGCTTAAAACTAACCAGAGGACATTACCAAGAATTTTGATAAACCTTTCATCCCCATCATGGGGGGCCCAATTGCTTTTAATATTGTTGCTTTCAAGGAAAAACACTCTATAATGTCAAAAAGGTGGGGGCGTCTTACAATTGGAAATTCTTTTTCCTAAAAGGAAAAGAGATTTTTCAATTGACCATTCTTTAGAAGGACTAGCAAAGTTGGAGACAAACCTCTCTTTCGAGATCTTCCAAAGGGTCTCCCCTCTTATAGCATTACAAATGCTGAGGAAGAACGGATCACTTCACCCAGTAGTGCTTGCTTCTAGTTGATTTGTCCCTGTAGCAACATGATTCTCCCAATGGCCCCTCAGACTAAAATTGACTTGGAGCATGAAAAGAAGAGGTGTCCCAAGTCCTCATTGCCATGAAGGCATCCTTTACACCATGGAGGGGCTCCACAAATTTGATTAGCTTTTACATTGGTCCAAATTCCCTAGTGGAGGATTTGCCACATAAGAACTGATTTTTTTAACCTTGATGAGGGGATGCCAAAGGGATTGGAGCTTGAAATCCCACCTACAACTCAAAAAACCAAACATAATCCCCTATTAAGCATGTTGTGAAAGTCCACAATCTTCTTGAATCTCAAAATTTTATCAAGATTGTTATTGTTGTGCCACTTAAGACCTCAAGGAGAGGGGAGTCATGTCCAATAAGGAGGCAAGTCCTCAAGCCCTCCCAGGCATAGAACTGGCTTCACAATAGGCACCATTCTTCATAGTCCACTCGCCTAGATCTATCTATCCTAAAATCTAATCCATTGGCATGTTTTTTCATTCCAGAGCTGTTTCCACAAATGGAAACCTTTGTTTCAAGCTTTGTAGTTTTTTGGAGGCTCCAAGGCTCAACAGCTCTTATGCCCTTGATACGGAACTTGATGAAATCATTTTGTGTAATACCTGTTCCCCATTTCCAATCGTCATTGACCTTGAACAATTTTCCTTTCACCTTCTTCCAACTCTTCCATAAGGAGCAAACTGAGCTCGATCCTATTGGGATTCACCTGATAGGGGGAGAATAAAAGAGTGAGAAGATCCAAACCCTTCCACCTTGGAAGGCCCAGAAGCCTAAGAGTGCTCTTATTCCAAGAAATCAGTTTGGCCAAGGAGGCATTCCTATTTCTCCAAGCTTTAATTAACCATTTGGTTGCTAGTTTATTGGTCATTCCTTCAATGTCTAGAATCCCAAACCACGTTGATCTTTTTGGCTTTTGCAAGTAGCCCATTTAATTTTGAGGACAGACCTTCTATTAGGGTCTCCCATCGATAGAGAGGAAAGCATTTGAGATTTCCATAGGCATAGGAAAATAGAATAAGTCAAATGACCAAAGGGTGCATGCCAAATCTTTGAATCTGACACAGGCTGAGAATCTTGAGGTGCACATGTTGAATCTTCACAAATTTTGCATAATCTATGAGATTATATAACCCACAACATAAAAATAAAAAGCTATAATAACATCACCATTTGATAGATCAGGACTGTGCATCTACCATCAATAAATTTGGCAAACAACCCGATCTCGGCTATTGCTAAAATTGATAACACATTTTATCTTGGTACTTGGAAAAAAAAAATATCTGACAATGTGAAGGACCTACCATCAGTAGTAGTTAGGATGATCTTACCAACTCCCATATTAGGATAAGAGGAGTTGTTAGCACATGTGAGATTATTCTCTATAGGGGCAAGCTCAAGTGAAGTGAAGAAACTGTGCTGCAAGGTAATATGTTTGGTTTCCCCACTGCCAAAGTACCAAATATATGAGTCTACTTGAGACATAGAATGTTCTTGAGAAGATAAGTCATAATTTCAAATAGCGGGGAACACCCATTCTTCATTATGCACAAGATAAGGAGGCTCTGTTTTAGGTGTAGAGGTCTGCAACAACCATTTCGATCACTTTTTTCTTTGCCTCTCTTTATGACATGATCATTTCCTTTACAATATTTGCAAAACATATTCTGCCTTTTTGTTCTCTTCTTGTCTTTGTCTTCTTTTTTTGATTGTGTAGAACTAGTAGAGTTCTCCTTACTAGTAGATAAGCTCCATTTACCTTTGCCTTTTTGACTAGCTAAGAAAGCTTGATCTACTACACATATGATGGACCTATTGTTCATGGACTAATCTTCCTGCAAATAAATAGCTACTAAATCCTCAAATGTTGAGGCCTTTGGATTGCCTTTCATCATCAACCAAAGAGAGGAAGCAAAAAATCTGATATGATGTTAGAAGACCATTCAGAACATTCTGCAGAAGTGAATGGTCAGGCAAGACTTCATCAGTAGAAATTGATTGCTCCTTCAAATCTTTCATCTTTGTGAGAAAATTGTCCATAGGATCCACTTCATTCATATGCTCACTCTCCATCTATTTTGGGAGGTAAGCAACACAACCTCATTTCTTTCCTAGTATAAAGTGGTAAGCGTATCCCAAGCATCCTTTGCTATTTTTCAACAATGAGTATGAGGGATAATGAAACCTTTCACATTCAAGGGTATCAATGCATGTGCCTGAGCATCTTGGCCATCCCAACAAAGTTGCTCTATAGTAGGTGCATGAGGAACTGTAGCATGAATAGGAACCTAAAGAACATCATTTTCAACACCATATTCATCCCCTTCAGTAACTCTGTTTCCAGGTGTAGTAGGTCATTTTTCAACACCTGCACAATATTCCACAGTCCTTTTGCAACCAATACATGAAGCATCTTATATGCCCATAATGATTGGTACCATCCAACTTATCCTCAATAAGCAACATATAGAGTACATCATTGCTTTCAGCCATAACCACTAAATAAAATACCATGATGGAGAAAAATTATTGTATCGCAAAAAGTTGAACAAAACTATGCTATCAAGCTCTACTAAACATGTAGCAAACTTTGAGGTGCTTGTACTAGCGAACCAAAACTTGTATATATGTTTGGCATAAAAGGAAAAAATTTCTTACATAGCTAGTGTTTTGAAATCCTAATAGTCCTAAGTACGATCACAAAAGTGCATTCAAAGGTTGTTTTGAAATCCTAATAGTCCTAAGTAGATCAGCAATTTTCATGCAATTATCAGACTATGAACGGAGGGATGTCCACAACACCCTAGATGAAGTGGTGATGTGTTGTGATATGAGTTGTTGGAGTTTGAGGTATATGGAAGCATGTGAACAATGCAAGGAAGAAGACGAAGCTTGGAGCACAACACACAATACAGAATGTATTACCAAGTGAATGTACAAAGATAAGTAACCCATTAGAGTTATAGAGGTATATACAAGAGAGGGGAAAAAACCTCCTAAACAAGGAAAAAACTTCCCTAGTGGTCCCGCATTCACACACATTACTACCAAAATATATGAACATACATATACTCATTCTCTGGATACAAGAATTCACTTTTGCATTTTTACATTTAGTTTTTAGAACTTCACACATAATAACAAAGGTGATGAAGCAGCTTGGAGCTTGCCTCAAACATTCCTTGCCCATATTCAAAGAGAAAAGCATACAAAGAAAATTAGGATCAAAGCTAAGGTGATAAAGTCTCGTGAGCAAAGACATGGTATAAAGTAATTCTCAAAATCAATAAACCCACTATAGGCCTTGTAGTATACCATTTTTAGTGATGATTTAGAAAACCTGTGTACTATACCTCCAAGAAAGCACAATTTTCATGTGATAGCATATAAATTGTATGATCTTAGGATAATAGGCATTGAAAAACCCTAACGTATTTATGACAGTGAAGGATTTTGTGAAACCCATCCTATTATCATTGAGGGGATTGTTATCTTCCAAAACAAAGATGGGTCCTTCGTGGTCCCCACAACATTGAATTCCAAAATTCAAGAAGTAGAGGTCTTGAAATGGTCTTTTTTATTGTTTTTTTAGTTAGAACTTATCCTATCTCTTTCAGTGCTTCATTTTTAAATGTAGTGTGAAGAAGAATGTTAACGATGCTCCATGTCATTGTTTTCTGAGTTCTACTGAGTGTATCACACTAGTGTACTATGATGAGGTCAGTCAAAAGAGACTGAGGGAGTATGGCAATGAGAATGGGATCCCAAATTTATTGATGTCTTGCGTATTTACAAGGAACCATAAACACGTGGCAAAGGAGAAGACTCTTTTCAATCTATCTTAAAATACAAAAAAATCATTATGAGATTGATTGCATTGTTTTCCAATATTGATGATTGGATTCTTGATTTTTCTTGTAGAATATGTAAGCTACTTTAAAATGGATCTTTATATCACTTCTATGAAATCAAATCTTAAATAAATTTTTCTTTTTACGTAGCATGTCCTATAATGGTGTTTAGGCATTCTACAAAAACTTATACGGCTGATGCTCAGACCGGTTTCATCAAGTTGTACATAAATAGGCTTCATGAGCGCTTGGATGAAGATGAACAGGTGAGGAAAACACACATTGATGATACAAGGACATTTTATCATGGCTCAATGAGACCAATCCACCATTAGTAGATGAGCCTTGTGACATGGCTGATCTAGCAAAGGTAGTTCTTGAGGGTAAGATTATTGAAGAATTAGAAGCTAACAAAGAAAGATGATCCAATGCGTGTAGAAGAGTATTGTTTACATTTGATAATGAGGATGTTATTTTCATATACTTGTTCTTGCTGACATCTAGTCTCTATTGTTTTTTAATGTAAAGGAAGTTCGGCAATAGCCTACTCTCCCGGACTTGAATTAAATTAAGAAACAAAGGTACAACAGAAGGGGACTAGTGCCCACGGGACCCCCCAAATCCCACAAAGCAGGGGAAGCTTGAATGAATCCTAGGTTGCATTACAGAGAAGGTTAATCACCCTCTCATCGCCCTCATGCGGGACCCACTTGGGTTTAAGCTTGTTGTTGATCAAAAGGAGGACTTGATGGTGTCTGAAGGGGGGGGACTTCTTGCTGTTAACAATCCTTTTGCCAAGGAGGAATAATGATTTCTCGATCGACCACTCCCTGGGGGGATCGCCGAAGTTGAGAGCACACCTCTCCCGCCAAATTTTCCACAAGGCTTCCCCTCTGATGGCGTTCCAGAGGGCCGCGGAGCAGCCGATTGCTTCACCCAAAAGGATTTGTTTCCAGCTAAGTTGTTTTTGCAGTCTGATTTTCATTCCAACTGTCTGCCAGATTCTGTAGGAGTTGGGGCAAGTAAGGAAGATGTGTGGGACATCTTCGATAGCCTGGTGACAGCGTTTGCACCACGGAGGAGTCCCACAAATTTTGCTAGCCTTATGATTGGTCCAAATTCCCCGATGGAGAATTTGCCATAAGAGGACAGACTTCTTAATCTCTATAAGGGGGTGCCAGATGCCCATGAATTTCATGTCCCACCAAAGCCGCGTCCAAGACAGGCACCACTTCTTGTTAAGGCTGATCTGGTGGTCAGCCGGATCTTTGATGTTCGGGATTTTTAGTAGGCTATTTCCATTGTACCATTTGAGACCGAGCGAGTTTGGTGTGTCGTGTCCCATGAGAAGGCGAGTCTTGTGACGATCCCATGCGAGACAGCGGCTTTGCAGAGTGTTCCATTCTTCGTAGGAGATGTTTACGCACGGGTCAATATCCTCGAAGTTGATCCAGCTATGGGTGTCATGTTTCCAGAGGTGTTTCCATTTTTTGAATCCTTTGTTCCATAACCTCTTGGCATTTTGAATGTTCCACGATTCCACACTCCGGATGCCATGTATCGGAAACCAGATAGAGCCGTTTTGTCTGATTCCGGCCGCCCACTTCCAGTCCTCACTAACTCTTGTGAGGCTTTTGACTTTATTCCAGCCCTTCCAAAGGGAGCACACGAGATTGGATCCTTTCGGGAAGACGGGGATCGGGGAGAAGAGCAGGGTCATGATATCAAGATTCTTCCATTTTGGGAACCCCATGAGAGCCAACTCATTCTTGTTTCTGAAGATCAGCTTGGCCCACGAAGCCTCCCTATTGCACCAAGCCTTAATCATCCATTTGGCAGCCAGTTTGTTAGCCATACACCCAATGTCCAGGATACCGAGCCCCCCGCTATCCCTAGGGCTAATGCAGATGGTCCATTTGATTTTGGGCACCCCCCTTCTGTTATGATCGCCCGTCCATAGAAAGTTTCTACAAATACTATTCAGTTTGGACAGGCCTTGCTCGTTCGGTCTCCAACAAGAAAGGAAATAGATGATAGAGGAGAGGAGGAACGTGTTGATAACCATCGCATGCCCAGCGAGGTTGATCTGCATACCTTTCCAATAGTTAAGCTTGTTTTCGAGTTTGGCCAACACCCAACTCCATCTCTGCTCCATAGAGACATCAAACCCCAAGGGGATTCCAAGAAGACGAAAGATTTGGCCCTGCGGAATGATTTGACAGCCATGATCAGTGAGGAGGCCAGGCTGCCGTCCCACAATAGCCCTGAAGGCGGTCTTAGAGTGGTTGATTTTGGAACCAGAGGCTTCACAGAAGGTAGCCAGACACCTCCAGAAAGTCTCCAGGCTTGAATTATCATTGTGAACGAAAGCATTCATGTCATCGGCAAAAAGTCTCATGATAATTTGACTGTGGTCGTGGGGCAGCCGGAGGCCTTTGATATTGCCAATCTCCACATGATGCGCCACAAGTCTGCTCAGCCCCTCAGTGGCGATGGCAAAAAAAAGGGGGGCCAGAGGGCACCCTTGTCTAATAGATCTTCTAAGGTGGATCGCCTTCGAAAGTTTGCCGTTAACGTTAATTTGAGTCGTTGCGTTTCCGAGAAGGGTCGCGATCATCTTGGTGAATTTCTGACTACATCCGAGATCTTGGAGCGACTGCAAAAGATAGTCCCATTCTAGTCTGTCGTAGGCTTTGTCAAAGTCGATCTTGAGGAAGACCACGTCTTGATTAGACTCGTTTGCAAATTGAATACCTTCCCAGATGTCCATAATGGTTTCCAGAATAGACCTGCCTTTGATGAAACCTTTTTGGTCCTCGCTAAGCCAAGATCTCAGGTGGCACGAGATTCTGTTGGCAATGACTTTGGCGATGATCTTGTATCCAGTTTGAAGCATCGTAATAGGCCGCCAGTTCTCGATTCTGTTCTTTTCCCCCTTCTTGTGTATTAACTTGATAATTCCATTATTTAGACAGGAAGGAAGAGCGCCAAACTTTAGCGCTTCTTGCCAGACCATCCGGAGAGGGGTGGCAACCACCAGCTTGAAGGATTTAAAGAACTCGTTAGTGAGACCGTCGGGTCCCGGGCTTTTACCGAGAGGGAGGGCATCAATGACCTCAATGATTTCTGCTTCAGATATAGGGGCATGAAGCAGAGAGTGGAGGTTGGGTGGTATCCTCCGAGGGGAAACCCTAGAAATGGTAGCCATACAGTCCCTTCTATGGTGGGAGAGGGGGTTCGAAGCTCCCACGAGTCTCGTGAAGTGCCCTTCGATGATGCCAAGATTATCTTCTTCCGAGTTGCATACATTGCCATGCGGGTCAAGTAGAAGGGGGATCAATTCTCTGTTGTGCTTCCTTTTAAGGATGCGGCACATCTCTTTGGTGGGTTTGTCGGCTTTGCCAGCCCACCACTCCTTGAAAAAAATTTGCAAGTTTTTCCTTTGTATTTCTTCCTCGTATCTCAACACCGCTCTGATTTTTCGGAGACCTTTCTGGGCTTGGTGTTTTCCTTTATTCACTTCCTCCTCGAGCCGCCAGAGTCTGTGGTAAAGAGCCTCCCTACGAGCCCGCCGCACGGACTCGAGCATCTTCTTAGTTCTGATCATGATCTTACGAGACTTGTCGACCGCACTTCTCCAGCACTTGGCTGGGGCCAAGCCAGAAGCGAACGCCATCTTCCACACGTCGGCAATTTCTTGATGGACGGAGGGGAGAGAGAAGGTGGTTGCGTTGGCGTGGAACCACGGAGCCTTGCGGAGCTTGTTGGAGGGTTGAAACGTGATAACGATCGGGTAGTGGTCAGAGATAGTGAGGTCAGTGCGGTGCGTGATGGTTGGGTGGCCCCACTGATGAGTAAAACTTTGAGAGATGTAGCATCTGTCGAGTCTGGCTTTCCTCAGGTCCTCGCCCGCTTGGAGATTCGACCAAGAAAAGCCATTCGAGTCTTTGAATTCTACCAAGTCCAAGTGAAGTTTGGTCATGTCCCACGTTTCTTTCTCCCGACTGTCGATGATCCTGCCCTTGCCCATCCATCTGTCCGTAGGGTCCTCCACCATGTTGAAGTCTCCACAAATAAGCACGTTGTGGGGAAGCGAGTCTAAGGAGGCCCAAGTGTTCTGTCTCTCCAAATCCCCGTTGGGGGCGTACAGTGAAACCATCGTAACACAAAGAGGAGCACCTAAAGAGACAGCAATCCAGCGGTGATTTACATCTTCAATGGAGTTCTCTAGCTTTTCAAACCAGATTTGTTTAACACCGATAACCGTTCCTCCGGACCCGCGTTGGTGCTTCGTTGGGATCCACGTGTGGGCCGAGGAGACCTGTCTGAGTCGATTCTGGAGGTCTTCTCCGTCAATTTTAATCTCTTGAATACATATAAAATCTGGATTTAGGCTAATGTCGCGAAGCCATTGACCAATGATGGTCGCTCTTGAGGGGTCGGTTAGCCCTCTAGCATTCAGCGAAATGACAATCATTTTTGAATTGATCCCTCTTTGCGGGAGGGAGCCTTGTCCTTTCTTCTCTTAGCTTCATCTTTCTTTTTCGCTCGGATCGGATCCCGAGTTAGCAGTAGGTTCTTGCGGGGGCTTTTCCACGGTAACTCCATAGGTTGTTTCCCTTTGCGGGATGCCTCCTGCTGGGAAGAACAGGACACCGTTTCCAACTCCGTTTCCGGAATAGTCGATCCGATGATGGAGCTTTCACTATCCATGTTATCTTCGTTGCTGGTAGTAAAGCCGTCTTCTTTGCTTGTAGTGTAGCCCTCCTGCAAGGTTTCTTTACTATCAGGGATCTCCAGGCCTTTGACATCGGTGTCCTCCTCAAGTTGGTTCCCACCTGGGAAGTCAAGCTCATTGATTTCCTTTTCCAGATTGCAATACAAGTTGCTGGAGGGGGAAACCGACTTGCTGTTTCGCTCGGAGGTTGCCCTAGGGCTTCTTTTCCTTCTTCTTCTGACTTCGATAAACCCGTTTGCATCAGCTTCTGGATTCGGGGGACCCTTGAAGTCCTCAACTTTCGTCGAGCGATTCAAATCACCATTGCTGTCTTGAGCGTTTTTGAGGGCTCCTTGATTTTGCTTGTTTTTCCGTCTCAGAGGGCAATCTTTGATCTTGTGACCTTGTTGGCCACAACGAAAGCACGCGTTGGGAAGGTTTTTGTAGATGATGTCTTGCTCACAGACGTCCCCTTCGCCCAGGTCCAGTTTGATCTTCGATGGAAGGGGCAGGCTGAGGTCAGCCTCGACACAGATTTGGGGGTGCCACCGGGCGTTGAACGAGTCTCTTGCACCTTCATAGATGAGGCCACCGATGTCCTCTCGTGAGGCCAACGGTTTGCCGATGGGAGAAACGATGTCCCATACAAAGTTGTACAAGAAGTACGCCAGGTTAGGGAGCTCAACCCAGAGTGGGTACCGAAGCGATTTCGATTTGTCGGGAGTAAAGTCAGGGGACCATCTGAAAAGGCAGAGGGTCGCCCGGCCAAGTTGCCAAGTACCGACACTTAGGGCCCGAAACGCCATATCTTCATTTTCAAAGACTAGCAGCAAGTGGTTTGCCGGCAAGAATTGACACTTACAAACGACGAGCCCGCGGGGGAACCACTCGTTGCGAAGCCACTGACGCATAGCCTCGAGCGGGGGCTTAGGGCCAAACATTTGGCCAACGAGGCAAACTTTCTTGAGCTCCTCCTGAGTGGATAAAATTGCAGATCTGTTGAGGGAGACCAAGGGGGGTTCAGCATTCTCGAGGGCCTCTTGGGCGGCGCAGGAACCCCCCTCCAGCAAGGAGGCCAGGTTAGCGGTCTCCCCGGGAGGAGGGGCCAGATTGCTTTTCACTAGCGAGGGGGACAACATATCCATGACAACAGAGAAGATCTTACTCTAACACTCCGAGAGGAGAGATAACTGGCAAAGCCCAAAGTCCCACGAAAGAAGGAAGCACCCCGCCCCCAAAGAAAACTCTACTTCTTCTTCTTCTTTTTTTTTTCTTCTTTCTCTTCTTTTTTTTTTCTCTTTTCTCTTTTTTTTTTTCTTTTCTTCTTTTTTTTTTCTTTTTCTCTTTTTCTTCTTCTTTTTCTTCTTTTTTCTTTTTTTTTTTCTCCTTTTTTTTTTTTTTCCCCCGAAGACTATCGAGGATACAGAAATAAGCTCTCCCCTTTTTTTTTTTTTTACGGTTTGAAGTCTCCCGGGCGAGCGCCGGTTCCCCCCCGAATGTCACTTGAGGGAGGCGGCCGCCACAGATTCCGACGAAGCACGGGGTCCCAGCCTCCAAGTATCGCGGTCCCGACGGTCGTCACTGTCGAGGTATCGTGACCGCCCGGAGGGGAGAGATCGGAGATCGGAGATCGTGTCCTGAGGCGGGGGTGGTATCGCGATCGCCCGACGACGGTATCGCGATCGCCCGACGGCGGTATCGCCAACGCCCAGTCTCCAGGTATCGCTCAGTTCAAACGGAATATCGTGAGGCCCGGGGGAGTCGCGTGCCGCCAGGAATCTCCCCCTTTCTGGTATCGCCAGGAATCACGCGCTTCCAGGTATCGTCCTCGTTCTGGAATCTTGGTGCCCACGCGATATCGCGACCGCGCCGCCAGGTGTCGCCTCGTTCAGGTATCGTGATGCCCACGCGGTATCGCAACCGCGCCAGGGGCGGGTATCGTATCGGGGACCCGGCCAGGGGAGGCGATACCAGCCTCAACCCAGGGCGGATCCAGCGATACCTCCAGTGGAGGTGTCGCGATACCGACAGCCCAGGGAGGCGATCGCAGCCAAGGACTTACAGAAGAAGAAGGTCACGTCGCCGACCGGAAGGTAGAGAGCTCAAGAAGCTTTCCACACCTCAGAGCCAGGCGCTCGTGACAGAAGGGAAGCCCACCATCTTTGTCGCCAAGAATTTTAACTTTTTGCCCCTGTCACCTCTGAGCATCAAGTCGCCATAGCCACAGTGCTGCGCCGCTTCGAGCGCGGTGAGGAAGAACCGATGAATCAAGTCGCCATAGCTCCCACCTCCTCTGTGTCTCCTCTGTGCATCAAGCCGCCATAGCCACAGTGCTCGTCGCCCCGTCGTGATCCCTTCACTTCTCTCCTCTAGTCTCTATTGTTGTTTGCCTCTCAATTTCAGTACTTAATTGAACGTCAAATGTCTTATTTGAATCTCATGATATTGTGTTTGGCTTAATATGCCCTTGCGACTAGTAAAGATATATGAGATGGGACTTTCATATTGCTTGTGGTCCATTTTTTGTGCTGGAATTCATTATAGTGTTGCGAGAGAACTTTTACTTGATATGTCTAATTTGGATGAGTCAAATGTTCCTAACAAAAGCTAGTATTTTTTCCATACGAAGGTCTTGATTATTGAAGGAAAGTAGTTTCTGGTGTATGTATCTTCTTTCTATTCTCAATATCGTACGAATTGGGCCTTCATAAGGGATTGAAAGATATGATTTTCTTATAGATTGCTAACTCCATACAATATGCGTGATGATGTGTTCACTGCAAGAATGGCTTATACATCTAAGTCTTGCACTATCAACAATTTCAAGGGGGATTGATATAAAGGGTTTTTAATTTGAAATCATATGGTTTTTATGCTTTGCTTGGCATGGATGCTATGGTTTCTATGAAAAAAAATGAAATATGCGTATTTTTCCTAATTTTCAGCATAGTTAAGAATTTTGAAAAGAGAACATGATATGTTTCTCTTTTTATGTCTCAATATGAAAGGAATGAAACATATATTTGTTCTACAAGTCCTCTTCTAAGTTGTCGATCCTTATCATCAAAGTTATACTTTTGTGTGACAATATGTGAACATTGATGTATTAGAAATCGATGATATTTAGTCTGAAATGTTGAGGATGAAGATAAGATCATTGGCATATAAAGGTTCGAGTTCATATATTGAAGGAAAAGAAATTAACCAAGAGATCTCAACCTTAGATATCAAAGAACAAGGTGGAAATCAATGAGAGTAAGAATACATATCGTTAATATGTAATCAACAAAATCAGAAGCATATATTGAATTACATATTTGTGGAAAGGTGGAAGCTAGACCTCCATTACAATTAGAAAACCATGTTGGATGTGAAGAAGAGTATATGTTTTTACTCCTAGGTGGGGGAGACTTCAAAGAATTGGCCTAAAAGAGCCTAGTGAGTCTTTAAAATAGAATTTTGAAAATAGAGAGATTCACAATGAACCATAGTCCACATACTTGAAGAACTGTACACGAACAAATTTCTTCCTTTCTATACAAGTCGATGTTCTTATACAAACTACAGAGTTTTATGTACATTCGTACAGTAGGTTGCATAGGAGCCATCAAAAGCTTCCATTGAAGGCGACCCTTGCTGATTCAAAGACATCATGTTTCTCATCTGAAGTGAGCATAAAATCGGAACTTAAATTATTTTGTGCTACCAATACGGCAAGGAAAAGATGTGGAGAAAAGATGGATGGAAAAGCTTATGGAAAATCGAGTGTTGTGATCTTGGAGTTCAGAAGAGAGAGAGAGAGAGAGAGAGAGAGAGAGAGAGAGAGAGATTGGAATATATGGTTTCCTTTTGCGGCAGCCATGGCATTGGTAAGTGGGCGTGAACACTTTACTTTTTTTCCATTACATACTTGACATAAATAATAACATTAATATAGCATTTAGTGCATCTATTATGATAACCGACTTGACAAATAGAGATCTAGCTTGCAGGAGTAGGTATAAATAATATGGTGAGTAAGGCATAGGATGACACGAGGCTTACTAAGAAGACACTGCTTCCGATTAAAATGTAAAACATTATCTCCAAAAAATCTAGAGAGAGGCAAGAAATTCAAGAATCATTCAAGTGTAGCAAGTGTATGGGGGATGACCATGGTTGATCTGACAGGATGGGGAAGGTAAACAAGATGTAGACAACACAAACGATGGATCATATCTCATCAAACAAACATTCAAGGTTCTTATTATTTTTGAGGCTTTTGAGATCCGCTTTTTCCACATGATTGTAGCATTTGATACTCAGAAGTATATGAACATCTTAGATAAACACATGTTCTTAGACCCAAATAATAACAGGCAGGAGTGGTGCTATGAGAGGTTCTATCACATCTTGAAGTTCATTTCCTTCCTTGAATTAATCAGTTATGGATGAAAATCATGGATTTGTCTTCCTCATCCTTATCATTATCATGACATAGAATTCTCCACATCTCCTTTTTCTTGATGTATAGATCTCTGTGTACTTGAAAAACGCCATGGCGAGCTTATCTTCCAGTCTCTTAAAGTGGTGCCTAAGAGTGAATGTAATCGAATTAAACAGTACATAAAAGACAAACAGAATGAAAGCTCATAACAAAAGGTTGATGTGAAAGATTTGTTGAGCTTGTGAGTGATAGATGCATTTTCTGGTTGTTTGACACTCGGCAAGCTGTACGTGAGATTTTGCAACTTGTAGAGAGATTCTCGAATGTTCAAAAGGATGCCAGGCTGCAAGTTCTTTACCCGAGACTTTCCAATGTTTAAAGGCATGCCAAGTTGTTAGCTAGATTGTTCAAATCTTCCATCATCTTTTGTTTTTCTTGTTATATTCTTAATGATCTTGATGTAAAGCGTGGATATTTTAGAGGTTCTCCGCTTAACATATCCTAACGTCCTCCTCTTAATGACCCTCCAGATTTGGAATACATACTTGTATTTGGTTGGAAGTGCAGTTGAATTGCATGAAGAACTTTGGCAGCAACTCACTTAATTATCCCCTTGATGAGACTACAGGACTTTATGGGGCTTTATAAGTATTGGTAGTATCCACATGTGTGATAAAAGCATTCATCATCATTGAAATCGGATGAGACATTTATGAATCAAGGATGTTAAAATAGAAGATTCTCCAAAGATTTGTATGCTACTACTATCGGAGAACGATCTTTTCTTCGACCATCACCACTTATACTTCTTAAGGAAGGCAGTAACATTTCTGGAATTACAAAGAAGGTTGATAACCTTTTTAACCTTTTTGTGGGCCACCCGCTTATCTCTTAGCTTGTCTTTTCCTACAATGAACACCCTATGGTGCCTAAAAGGGGGAGAACTCTAACAACGATGGATCCTTCTACCTAGAAAACCAGGAGACTTATCAATAAGCCACTCTTTGGGATGCTTGCCGAAGTTAACCACACATATTTACTTCTATATCTTTGAGAGAGCTTCAGTCCTAATGACTACATAGAATAGAGGAGCACCCAATTACTTCCCCAAGGAGAGCTTGTTTTTAGCAAACTTGATGAGGCAATAAAAGGAGCTTCCTAATTTATTGTTGAATCAGAATGTTTCTAACCAAGGAGACAAAAAGGTGTTCGAAATCTCCCCTACTACGTGTGCATCACTTGCACAAACTTGAGAGCACCACAAACTTTACTAGCTTTAATATGAGTCCATGTTCCCCTATGTAAAATCTACCACATCAGCAAATATTTCTTATTTTTGATAAGTGGGTGTCACAAATCCTTGAACTTAAATTCTCATATGATCCACAATCATCTCATAAACCACTTCTTACTAAGAGAGTAATGAAATTCTAGGTTTCTTGAGATTCTCCCAATATCTTTTGTCATGTTAGTGCTCTGCCATCTCTAACCATCAAATTATGGGGACTCTTAGCCTAGCATGAGGCAAGACATAGAAGCATCCCAAATTTTTATCCTATATCTTAAAAGACATTTGTCTTTAAAGTTAGTTTTGTAATTCTGATCAATGTCTTCAAACCTAATCCATTCCCTTCTATCATTGTGCAAGAGGTTCTTCTACACTTAGAAACCTTTTTTCTAGAGTCTCTTAGCTCTTTGTAGGTTCTCTAACTCTACTCTTCTAATACGTGCAATCAGGAACCAAATAGCTTCCTTCTATCTAATCTCAAAAATCCACTTCCAATGATTACTAATGGTGCAAAAAGGTTTCATATATTTCCACCCTTCCACAAGAAGCATAGTAGATTAGAGCCTTTGGGGACAATCAAAAAAAGGGATAACAAGAGAGTAAATAATTTGAGCTCTTTGCATGGGAGGATCATGACAAGAGCAAGGGTATCACTGTTTTTGAAAATCAAATCAGCCAAAAGCATTTTTGCATGATTCGAAGCTTCAATCATCCATTTGGACACCATCTTTCTGTCCATGGTTTCCACACCTAAAATTCTGGACCACCTCCCTCCTTCAAGCTAGAGTATATTTACCATTTAATCTTTATAACTCCTCTTCTATTGGGATCCCCCATCCCAAGAAAGTTTATATGGATCCTTTCCAACTTTAGCATCTGTTTATTCCATTGTCTCCAACATGCAAAGAGGTATATGATATAGAAGATAAGGAATGCATTGATCACCATATTCCACCCAACCACATTAGGCTACATACCCTTCTAGTATTGAAGTGTGTTCTCAAGCTTGGCAAGAACCCCATCCCATGTTTGACTCATGGAAATCCTAAATTCTATTGAACTGCCAAGAAGATGGAGGATTTAAGCACTATGAAGAGCCTCACATCTTTGAATTCATGAAATATGCAATGGAGCCCAAGGACTTGAATGCAATCTTTGAGTGGTTGAATTTTAACCTGAGGCCTCACCAAAAACATCAATGCAATTCAAAAATTTAGAAACACGATCCATTTCTTTTTGCAAGAACCAATTGGTATCATCTAGGAGGAGCCTAAGAAACATATGATCTTGATTGTGGGGGAGCAAGGCCATGAACATTTCCCATTTGAACTTGATTGTTCAACAAGGTAGTTGGGCCCATCAATGGGGATAGAAACGACTATGAGTCAAGTGAGAAACCTTGGTTGATGGAGAATTTAAGATACAAATCCAGGGATATAGTACCGTTAGTATTAATGAAGAAGCATTCCCTATAAGCATAGAAATGTTTTTTATGAACTTCGCATGAGAATCGAGATCCTTGAGGAATTGTAGGATAAAGTCGTAATCCAACCTATCATACACTTTATCAAAGTCTATATTGGGAAAGAGAATGTCTTGGGATGAATCCTTTGCATAATCAATTACCTGCCAATTGTCAATGATTTCCTCAAGAATGGATCTTCCTTTGATGAAACTATTTTTATCTTGATTTATCCAGAATATGAGATGGCTCACAATGCGATTGGAAAGTGCCTTGGCAAGGATTTTATAGATGTTTTAGAACATGGTAATAGGTCTCCAATTTTTAATTATGTTCTTCTCTTCCTTTTTGTGTATGACTTTGGTAACAACTTCATTCGAACACTTTTGCAGTGCATCTACACTAATTAACGTCATGTCGAATCGAGCATACAAGGCCGACTAGAACCTCCTTAAAATTCTTGAAGAACTCATTAATGAGACTATCAAGCCTCGTGCTTTTACCTTTAAGGATGGAATGAATTGGTTCAACACTTTCTTGTCTAGAAAAAGGGACTAGACTCAGAGAGGATTTAGGACTTTTCTTGTTTAAAATGAACCTCGATGAAGCCACGAGAATCGAGTTCTAAATGTTGGGTCTCCTTCATCCTCTCCATTTTTTAAGAGGAGACTTTTTAGTCGAGTTCTCCATCATTTAGGTCTCCAGCCACAATTGGTTGAGTCACCACTCTAACTTCATCTAGTGAGGATGGAGGTAAAAGCATTGGCATAGAAAGGTTGGAGTTAGTGTATGGAAGAAACAAAACCAAGAAATTTCAAACTTAGCTATGAGAAGGTGGAGAGCAATGAGAGTGAAAACACATAATCTTGATATGCAATCAGCAATAATAGAAGCGGTTATTGAATTACATGTGGAAACAAGTATATCTAGTTTCCGTATACGGACAATGGGTGTGGTATGGGATTTTTAGTAGTGGAAAGCTCGACCTCAAATAAAACTAGTCCAAAATGTTGGATGTGAAGAAAAGTGTATGCCTATACTCAGTGGTAAAGTTTTCAAAGCGTTGGGCTATGAAAAAAATTAAATCTGATAAATAAAATGTTAGAAATACAGAAGTTCACGATGAAGGTTAGTACAGATCAAGGACACTTTTTCATTTCAATATTTTTCCATTTCAATCCTTCATGTTCATCTTTATGTTCTTCACCATTTTTTGGTTCTTTTATCTGCAGTTTTAAATCGTTTCCACTTGAAAGTCCACATGCCTTTGAATTCTCGTTTCTCAATCTTATACAAAAACTTGGACAAAGAGAATTCCACCTTCAATAAGATTGTAGCATCATATGGGAATACTTGGATGTTTGGTTTTTCTTATATCATTGTAGCCCATGATATAAGAAAGGTATCAAACTTGGAAAATGATATGATATAAGAGCTGGAAACATCATTTTCGGAGCTTGTTAATTTTCTTCATTGTGTGCTCATTCCTGTGTGCCTTGACATTTTAAGTTTTCATAATTTACTAGAGATTGTTGTGGAATTTCCCTTCCTCATCCTTATCATTATCATGACATAGACTTCTATACTAATCTTCCTTTTCTTGATGTATAAATTTCTGTGTACTTGAAAAAAGACTATGGCAATCTTATCCTCAAGTCTCTTAAAGCGATGAATGGGAATAAGTATAATGGAGCTAAACAGTAAGTAAAACGCAAAAAGACTGCATGCACAAGTTCATCAGAAATGATTGATGCGAAAGACTTGTTGAGCTTGCGAGTGATGGATGTTATTTTGTGTTGTTTGAAACACGCCAGCTCATAAGTAAAGATTCTGCAAGTTGTTGAGAGATTTTCCAATGTTGCCAAGCTGTGATGCCAAGCTGTAAGTTCCCTCAATGTAATGTTCAAAAGCATGTAAAATTGTAAGGGAGATTTGCTTCCTGCTTTACAGTACTTGATATACCACTTGTCGTTGTCTTGATTTTACTTTGGGGTCTAATAGGCAAAGGGAGTTATATTGAACTTTTCAGCACTATGTTCTAAATATTACTACCCATGTAAAATATAGTCGCATTCAAGAGATTAGCTTCCAGTTCAATCATGAAAAAATTATTCACCTTCAAGTGCTGCATACATTGGAAGTACAAGGCATCTTCACAAGTGTGCGCAACAGGAGAGCCGATTGGAGTCATCCTTTTAAACCTCGAATGGAGTGGGATGACTCATAGAGGGGCAGGTTAAGAGGCCACAAGTTGTGAGGGATCTTTATCATTGAAACATTATGGAGATTCCTTTTGTTTGATATGGATGGGTTTGGATGTATTCTCAAAGATCTTCAAAGTACTGAGTACAGCATTGATATGCCCCTTGTACTTTTGAAGTCGCATGTTTCTGCCTAGCTAAATGAATTTTCTTGTTAGAGCCTATATATATTGCAGTATGTGGGCTGACAAGAGTCTTAGTTGCTTAATGTAGAATCTTGCGTCTCCAATTTCTTTGACCTCTTTTTATAACTTGATAAAGCCAATGTTATCTTGTTGTGATATTTAGGTCCATTTCTTGTGCTCATCCAAATAGCAGTGGGGTTCTTCTGATAGAGATTCTTTATAGATGTATCCTAGATTAGATCATCATGCATACCCTAATTGGTTTTAGATGCTACTTTTAATCGTTTACATTTTAATTTAATCCAATCTAATTTTACTCTCCTAATTCAGCAAGCCGTGAACATAACAATGTTTGTCTGAACATGACAAATTACGATCATGGTAGCGTGATCATAGTATTAGAATCATAGTATCACAACAAGACAGTTCTTCTGTTGTTCTTTATAATGTTATAGAGGATCACACGGTGTTACATAATCTTATACAGGATCTCATAGTTTTTCTGTTGCTCTTTATAATCTTATAATGTTATAGAGGATCTCATAGTTTTTCTATTGTTCTTTATAATCTTACAGAGGATCTCATAGTTTAGGTCCAATGTTGTTCTGATGTTTAGGTCCATATGTTTTGCTCATCCAAATAATAGTGGGGTTCTTCTGGTAGAGATTGTTAATGAAGGGGATGATTACATCTCTAGCTACTGAAACTTATGGTATGATGAAGAAGATGGCTGTGCTCACTCATTCGTGTAAGTGAACATTTCTCCGCGGCCTACCTAGAGGTGACTCGTGCTCGACCGCAAGCATTCATGAGCTGAGTCGACATACTGCTGCTACCTTATATGAACCCATCTGGAGTAGTGAGATCGTCATACAAAGTTAGTTGAGAGCACATGGTTTGATTCTTCACACTTCTTTTTTATGAGAGCGTTTGAAGTTTATACTTTATCGACTCTTCACTCCGGTAGTTCAATGTAGTTTTTATGAACTATTTCCTGGGTGGTACTAGAGTGTTGAACTACTTCTAATTAGAGAAGGATATGGCTTGAAATTTTGACTATGATAGATCAGTGGTTTGTTTTAATATAAAGGAAGTTCGGCATTAGCCTACTCTCCCGGACGTGAATTAAATAAAGAAAAGTACAAGAGAAGGGGACTAGTGCCCACGGGACCCCCCAAATCCCACAAAGCAAGGGAAGCTTTTACAGAGCTTAGATGACATTACAAAGAAGGTTAATTACCCTCTCATCCCCCTCATGTGGGGCCCACTTGGGTTTAAGCTTGTTATCGATCAAAAGGAGTACTTGATGATGCCTAAAGGGGGGGGGATTTTTTACAGTTGACAATCCTTTTGCCAAGGAGGAACAGCGATTTCTCAATTGACCACTCCTTGGGGGAGTCACCGAAGTTGAAAGCACATCTTTCCCGCCAGATTTTCCATAGAACCTCCCCTCTGATGGCGTTCCAGAGAGTCGCGGAGCAGCCGATCGCTTCTCCCAGCAGGGCTTGCTGCCAACTGAGACATTTTTGAAGTCCAATTCTCTTTCCAACCACCTTCCAGAGTCTGTTGGAGTTGGGGCAGGTAAAGAAGATGTGTGAAACATCTTCGATAGACCGGTAGCAGCGTTTGCACCAGGGAGGGCTCCCACAAATTTTGCTGGCCTTAAGGTTGGTCCAGATTCCATGATGAAGAATTTGCCATAGGAGGACAGACTTTTTGATTTCTATGAGGGGGTGCCAGATAGCCATGAACCTCATGTCCCACCGAAGCCGCGTCCATGACAGGCACCACTTTTTGTTGAGGTTAACCTGATAGTCGATCGTTTCTTTGATGTTCGGGATTTTTGATAGGCTATTCCCATTGTGCCATTTAAGACCAAGCGAGCTCGACATGTCGTGTCCCATGAGAAGGTGAACTTTGTGTCGGTCCCAGGCGAGACACCTGCTTTGCAAAGTGTTCCATTCTTCATGCGAAATGTTGATGCTAGGGTCAATATCCTCAAAGTTGATCCAGCGGTTGGTGTCTTGTTTCCAGAGATGTTTCCATTTTTTGAAGCCTTTGTTCCATAGCTTCTTGGCATTTTGAATGTTCCAAGAATCCACACTCAGGATGCCATGGATCGGAAACCAAATAGAGTCGTTTTGTCTGATACCGGCAGCCCACTTCCAGTCTTCACTGATTCTTGTGAAGCTTTTGACTTTATTCCAACTCTTCCAAAGGGAGCACACCAGATTAGAACCTTTCGGGAAGACGGGGATCGAGGAAAACAGCAAGGTCAAGATGTCAAGATTCTTCCAATTTGGGAAACCCATGAGCGCCAGCTCATTCTTGTTTCTAAAGATCAGCTTGGCCCACGAGGCCTCCCCGTTGCACCAAGCCTTAATCATCCATTTGGCCGACAGTTTGTTAGCCATGCACCCAATGTCCAAGATACCAAGTCCCCCACTATCTCTATGGCTGGTGCAGATGGACCATTTGATTTTAGGCACCCCCCCGCCTATTGTCGTCGCCCGTCCAAAGGAAGTTTCTACAAATACTATCCAGTTTGGACAGATCTTGCTCTTTCGGTCTCCAACAAGAAAGGAAATAAATGGTAGATGATAAGAGGAACGTGTTGATAACCATAGCACGACCACCAAGATTGATTTGCATACCTCTCCAATAGTTAAGCTTGTTTTCGAGCTTGGCAAGCACCCAGTTCCACCGCTGTTCCATGGAGACGCCAAACCCCAAGGGAATCCCAAGAAGCCGAAAAATTTGGCCCTGCGGAATGATTTGACATCCATGATCAATGAGAAGGTCGGGCTGTGACCCACCAATAGCTCTAAAGGCGGTCTTAGAGTGGTTGATTATGGAACCAGAGGCTTCACAAAAGGTAGCAAGACACTTCCAGAACGTCTCCAGGCTGGTACTATCATTGTGAACAAAAGCGTTCATATCATCCGCAAAAAGTCTCATGGTGATCTGGCTGTGGTCATGCGGCAAACGAAGGCCTTTAATGTTACCAGCTTCCACCTGATGCTCCACAAGCCTGCTAAGCCCTTCCGTGGCAATGGAAAAGAGAAGGGGAGCCAATGGGCACCCTTGTCTGATAGATCTTTTAAGTTTGATCACCTTTGAAAGTTTTCCATTAATGTTAATTTGGGTCGATGCGTTTCCGAGAAGGGTCGCGATCATCTTGGTGAATTTCTGACTACATCCAAGATCTTGTAGCGACTGTAGAATATAGTCCCATTCTAGCCTGTCGTAGGCTTTATCAAAGTCGATCTTGAGGAATACTACTTCTTGTTTAGACTCATTTGCAAATTCAAGACCTTCCGAGATATCTATAATGGTTTCCAAAATTGACCTGCCTTTGATGAAACCTTTTTGGTCCTCGCTTAACCACGCTCTCAAGTGGCAAGAGATTCTGTTGGCAATGACTTTGGCGATGATCTTGTATCCTGTTTGGAGCATTGTAATGGGACGCTAGTTCTCTATTCTGTTCTTTTCCCCTTTTTTGTGTACTAACTTGATAATGCCATTGTTGAGACAAGAAGGAAGCGCGCCAAACTTGAGTGCCTCTTGCCAAACCAAGCAAAGAGGGGTGGCAACCACCAACTTGAAGGATTTAAAGAACTCATTAGTGAGCCCGTCGGGTCCCGGGCTTTTACCTGAAGGGAGGGCATCGATGACCTCAATGATTTCGGCTTCAGAGATAGAGGCATGAAGCAGAGAGTGGAGGTTGAGTGGTATCCTGTGGGGGGAAACCCTAGAAATGGCTGCCATACAGTCCCTTCTATGATGGGAGAGGGGGTTTGAGGTCCCCAGGAGTCTCGTGAAGTGCCCTTCAATGATCCCAAAATTATCTTCTTCCGTATTGCATACATTGCCATTTGCGTCTAGCAATAAGGGGATCGATTCTCTGTTGTGTTTCCTTTTGAGGATACGGCACATCTCTTTGGTGGGTTTGTCGGCTTTGCCAGCCCACCACTCCTTGAAGAAAATTTGCAAATTTTTCCTTTGTATCTCTTCCTCGTATCGCAGCAGCGCTCTGATTTTTCGAAGTCCTTTCTGGGCTTGAGATTTTCCTTTGTTCACTTCCTCCTCGAGCCTCCAGAGTCTGTGATATAGAGCTTCTCTACGGGCCCACCGCACAGTCTCTAGCATCTTCCTGGATCTAATCATGATCTGTCGTGACTTATCGACCGCGCTTCTCCAACACTTGGCTGGGGACAAGCCAGAGGCGAATGCCTCCTTCCACACATCAGAAATTTCTTGATGGACGGAGGGGAGAGAGAAGGAGGGCACACTGGCATGGAACCAAGGAGCCTTACGGATCTTGGTGGGGGGTTGAAAGGTGTTGACGATTGGGTAGTGATCAGAGATGGTGAGGTCGGTGCGTTGCGAGAGGGAAGGGTGGCCCCACTGATGAGTAAAGCTCTGAGAAATGTAGCATCTATCAAGTCTAGCTTTCCTCAGGTCCTCGCCTGCTTGGAGATTTGACCAAGAAAAGCCATTCGGGTCTTTGAATTCGACCAGATCCAAGTGTAGTTTAGTTTTGTCCCACGTTTCTTTCTCGCGACAATCGATGACCCTACCCTTGCCCATCCATCTGTCCATAGGGTCCTCAACCATGTTGAAGTCACCACAAATAAGCACGTTGTGGGGGAGCGAGTCCAAGGAGGCCCAAGTGTTAAGTCTCTCTAACTCCCCGTTAGGGGCATACAAAGAAACTAAGGTAAAACAAAAGGGAGCACCGAAAGAGACAGCAATCCATCGATGGCATTCATCTTCAGTGGAGTTCTCAAGCTTTTCGAACCAGCGTTGATTAATACCGATTATCGTTCCACCGGACCCCCGCTGATGCGCCGTTGAAATCCAAACATGGGTCGAGGAGACATGTCTAAGCCGTTTCTGGAGGTCTTCTCCGTCAATTTTAATCTCTTGGATACATATAAAATCTGGGTTTAGGCTACTGTCGCGAAGCCATTGACCAATGATGGTCGCTCTTGAGGGGTCGGTTAGCCCTCTAGCATTTAACGAGATGATGATCATTGTCGTAGTAATCCCTCTTTGCGGGAGGGAGCTTTGTCCTTTCTTTTCTTGGGTTCATCTTTCTTTTTCGCTCGGATCGGATCCCGAGTTAGCAATAGGTTCTTGTGGGGGCTTTTCCAGGGTAACTCCATAGGTTGTTTTCCTTTGCGGGATGCCTCCTGCTGGGAAGAACAGGGGACCGTTTTCAGCTCCGTTTCCGGAATAGTCGATCCGATGATGGAGCTTTCACTATCCATGTTATCTTCGTTGCTAGTAGTAAAGCCGTCTTCTTTGCTTGTAGTGTAACCCTCCTGCAAGGTTTCTTTACTGTCAGGGATCTCTAGGCCTTTGACGTCGGTGTCCACCTCAAGTTGGTTCCCACCTGGGTAGTCAAACTCATTGATTTCCTTTTCCAGATTGCAATACAAGTTGCTGGAGGGGATAACTGACTTGTTGTTTCGCTCAGAGGTTGCCCTAGGGCTTCTTTTCCTTCTTCTTCTGACTTCGATGAACCCGTCTGCATCAGCTTCTGGATTAAGGGGACCCTTGAATTCCTCTACTTTCGTCGAGTGATTCAATGCTCCGATGCTGTCTTGAGCATTTTTGGGGGCTTCTTGATTTGGCTTGCTTTTACGTCTCAAAGGGCAATCTTTGATCCTGTGACCTTGTTGGCCACAACAAAAGCACGCGTTGGGAAGGTTTTTGTAACTGATGTCTTGCTCCCATACATCCCCTTCGCCCAAGTCCAGCTTGATCTTCGATGGAAGTGGCATACTGAGGTCAGCCTCGACACAGATTTGAGGGTGCCACCGAGCGTTGAACGAGTGTCTTGCACCTTCATAAATGAGACCACCAATGTCCTCGCGTGAGGCCAACGGCTTGCCGATAGGAGAAAGGATGTCCCACACGAAGTTGTACAGGAAGTATGGCAGGTTAGGGAGCTCAACCCAGAGAGGGTACCGAAGCGATTTCGATTTGTCGGGAGTAAAATCAGGGGACCATCTGAATAGGCACAGGGTCGCCCGGCCGAGTTGCCAAGTTCCGACACTAAGGGCTCGAAACGCCATATCTTCATTTTCGAAGACTAGCAGCAAGTGGCTTGCCGGTAAGAACTGACACTTACAAACAACTAGCCCGCGGGGGAACCACTCGTTTCGGAGCCATTGTCGCACAGTTTCGAGCGGGGGCCTAGGGCCAAACATTTGGCCGACGAGGCAAACTTTCTTGAGCTCCTCCTGAGCTGACAGAATTGCGGATCTACTGAGGGAGACCAAGGGGGGTTCAACGCTCTCAGGGGCCCCGAGGGCGGCACAAGACCCCCCCTCCAACAGAGAGGCCATGTAACCGGTCTCCCCCAGAGGAGGGGCCAGGTTACTTCTCAGAAGCGAGGGGGTTGCCACTTCCATGACCAAGCTAAAGGATTTTCCCCTCGAAGGGCAGAGTGGCCACCCACAATGGCCACCCACGAAGGACAGCAAAGAGCACCGCGAAGAACCAAGGGACTCAAGGTTTAAATCCAACTACGATTGATGGCCTCTCTGTCAGTCGCGAGCTCGCAATCAGACGCAATTGATGACTCGCCCACGAGAACCTCTGTCAGTCGCCACTTGAGAAGCCTTACACACAACCCCCCCCCCCCCCATCTTGAATAGACCATGAGAGTCTCGCAATAAAGGATAGTTTTTTAGTTTTTTTTTTCTCTTCTTTTTTTTTCTTTTCTTTTTATTTTGACTATCTCTTCTCAGCGTCCAACTAACGAAAACGAATTGATTCCCCGTCTAAACTAGGCCTGATGGCACCCAACTTCCTCGAAAATCGGGCATGCTTGGAGCAGAGTGCGAAAGACACGGGCTGCCAGTGACAGAGCTCCGCGATGGACACTGGCCTCACCCACGAAAGATAGCAAAAGTCTCGTGATGGACAGAGAAGCCGCCCGCAATGGCCAGCAAAAGTCCGACCCCCGCGATGGACAAGGAAGCCCCGCGATGGACACTGGCCTACACCCCCGATGGACACTATGCCCGCGCGCGATGGATACCCGACAAAAGAATGGGGCTCCCTGAAAAACTCTCTAAAGCACGATGGACACATCTCGCGACGGACTGCCAGGTCAGCACACGCACGCGCACGATTGACGGGATCCGCGACGGACACGCGCATGATTGATAGAATCCACGATGGACGCGGTCGCGATGGACAGAAGTTGCGATGGACACGTGCACGACTGACGACAGAAGGGCACTTGAACGATGTTGTTTGAACGTTGCTGAAAACATTCCAGTCCATCGCGGAGCCACTGACCAGGGAAAACATTCCGTTCTTCATCTCCGTTCTGAGTCCCTAGCTCTATGTGTTGTTGCTGCCGTCGTCACTGAATCTTTGGAAAATCACCCTGATAGATCAGTGGTTTTTTTAATATAAAGGAAGTTCGGCAATAGCCTACTCTCCCGGACTTGAATTAAATTAAGAAACAAAGGTACAATAGAAGGGGACTAGTGCCCATGGGACCCCCCAAATCCCACAAAGCAGGGGAAGCTTGATTGAATCCTAGGTTGCATTACAGAGAAGGTTAATCACCCTCTCATCGCCCTCATGCGGGGCCCACTTGGGTTTGAGCTTGTTGTTGATCAAAAGGAGGACTTGATGGTGCCTGAAGGGGGGGGATTTCTTACTGTTAACAATCCTTTTGCCAAGGAGGAATAGTGATTTCTCAATCGACCACTCCCTGGGGGGATCGCCAAAGTTGAGAGCACACCTCTCCTGCCAAATTTTCCACAGGACTTCCCCTCTGATGGCGTTCCAGAGTGTCGCAGAGCAGCCGATCGCTTCTCCCAAAAGGACTTGTTTCCAACTAAGCTGTTTTTGAAGTCTGATTTTCATTCCAACCGTCTGCCAGATTCTGTAGGAGTTGGGGCAAGTAAGGAAGATGTGTGGGACATCTTCGATAGCCCGATGGCAGCGTTTGCACCAAGGAGGGATCCCACAAAGTTTGCTAGCCTTATGGTTGGTCCAAATTCCTCGATGAAGAATTTGCCATAAGAGGACAGACTTCTTAATCTCTATAAGGGGGTGCCAGATACCCATGAATTTCATGTCCCACCGAAGCCGCGTCCAAGACAGGCACCACTTCTTGTTGAGGCTGATCTGGTGGTCAGCCGTTTCTTTGATGTTCGGGATTTTGAGTAGGCTATTTCCATTTTGCCATTTGAGACCAAGCGAGTTCGGTGTGTCGTGTCCCATGAGAAGGCGAGTCTTGTGACGATCCCATGCGAGGCATCTGCTTTGCAAAGTGTTCCATTCTTCGTAGGAGATGTTTATGCGAGGGTCAATATCCTCGAAGTTGATCCAGCTGTTGGTGTCATGTTTCCAGAGGTGTTTCCATTTTTTGAATCCTTTGTTCCATAACTTCTTGGCATTTTGAATGTTCCACGACTCCACACTCCGGATGCCATGTATCGGAAACCAGATAGAGTCGTTTTGTCTGATTCCGGCCGCCCACTTCCAGTCTTCACTAATTCTTGTGAAGCTTTTGACTTTATTCTAGCCCTTCCAAAGGGAGCACACGAGGTTGGAGCCTTTCGGGAAGACGGGGATCGAGGAGAATAGCAGGGTCATGATGTCAAGATTCTTCCAGTGGTTGATTATGACTTCCTCTTCTTCATTTATTGGTGTCTTTTAACTACTAAATCTGGTGCTACATCAATTTACACTCGTTCATCCACCTTCATTGACAACCTAAATCAACTGAAGTACACATCGTAGAAGTTCAAAACCCTAGCGATTTTTTACTCCTATGAGATTCTAGAAGATGCCATGTGTGCAACAAGATATGCATCGGGCCTTGTAGCAATGCAAGTCCTAGTCAATAGCCTCTTCAGGGTAGCAGAGACAGAATGAGTATGTTCTATGTGCAATTTCCATTTAAGTGATGTTTTTCCTTAACTTAGTACAACATACTACGAAGTCACATGAAGCTCGAGGTATGTTGTATCTAAAAATCAGAAAAGTATTGAAATTTTAAAAATCATGTGGACGATGAAAAGCATTTAGAGCATCACCCAAGATGGACGGAGGCCTCCTATATCTGATTGATTTTACACATGTTAATTTTATTTCTTTTTTTGCGGCCTTTGCAAAGGGAAAAGGCCCTTTTGATGACTTAAATATGAATCCAGAGAGGAAGAGCGCCACTCATGTCTATTACTACTATGAAATTAAGGCTCTTACACTCAAAGTCTACATAAAGAAGCAAGTTAACGAAAAAGATGGCACCATCGTTCACTTATGGAAGAAGAGTAAATACATCAATAACATAATTGTTGAGCTAAAGGTTTCTAGTAAAGGAAAACCCATAGCGCACAAAGAAGACCCATGGATACGAAAGACTACAATATCTTTTCATCCAACTACTAAGAATTATTCTTCTATTTCGTAGTGTTTCTATATGAACCCATTATTATAGTGCTGTGAAATGAATTCAAATTTTTCATCTAAGTGACCAAAACAATCGTTTTTCTTGCTTCCAGAAGTTTATGAATCCAAGTTCGTGAATTTTAACTATGGTTCCACATTAAAAGATAATATTTCAACACCGTTTCACATTATAGATTTTGTTCCTAAAGTACAGTACAAGAAAAAAGAAATTCGGATGCAATTAGTACATATATAAAAATATGTACAATCTTATAGCCTATGAAGTCTGAAGATGCATTAAAGTCTTTTGGGCAGATCGTGACCATTTTTTTTTCAAATAAAAGGAAGTTTGGTCTTAGTCTACTCTTTCGGACTTGTATTAAATAAAGAAAAAGGAAAAGTACAAGCGAAGAGGACTAGTGCCCACGGGACCCCCCAAGTCCTAAAAGGTTGGGGAAGAACTTACAAAATTTAGATGGCATTACAAAGAAGGTTAATCACCCTCTCCTCACCCTCATGATGGGCCCACTTGGGTTTAAGCTTGTTGTTGATCAAAAGGAGCACTTGATGATGCTTGAAGGTGGGGGATTTCTTACAATTAGCGATTCTTTTACCGAGGAGGAATAGCGATTTCTCAATTGACCACTCTTTGGTGGAGTCTCCAAATTTATAAGCACATCTTTCCCACCAGATCTTCCATAGGATCTCCCCTCTGATGGCATTCTAGAGAGTCGTGGAGCATCCGATAACTTCTCCCAACAAAGCTTGCTTCCAATTGATATGTTTTTGAAGTCTAATTTTCTTTCTGACAATCTGCCAGAGCCTGTTGGAGTTGGGACAAGTAAAGAAGATATGAGAAACATCTTCGATGGACTGGTAGCAGTGCTTGCACCAACGAGGCACCCCACATATTTTGCTAGCCTTAAGGTTTTTGTTTTATTATTGTTTGAGAAACGTCTTCGATGGACCGGTAGCAGTGCTTGCACCAAGGAGGCACCCCACATGTTTGCTAGCATTATATAACGTGACCATTGATTTTAACCTCTTGAAGATAGATAAGTTTGGGTCGATGTTTTTTGTGAAGCCATTGGCCAATAATAGCCGTTCTAGAGGGGTCCATGAGGCCCCAAACATTGACGACTCTGTTAGCTCTTTCGAGTTGGGATTTTGCCCCTAATTTTCTTGTTTATTCCCTCTCCTTTTTTTCTTTGAAACACAAAGTAAAATGAAAGGGTTACTTCTCATTAACACGGCTGTTCCATGGAAAATCCAACTAGAGATTTCCCATGGGTTCAAGTCTGATGGGTGCGGCTGCTGCTGGTTTGACAGATGTTGATTGTCGGAATCAGTAGAGAGATTGTTGTAGGAATCATCTTCAGAGAGAGTAGCATCGGCGTTTCATGCTATCAAAGCTCAGTATCTCAATCTAGCAACGACGGTGTGGTGAGTTGTCGATCGTGAGCTCCGCTGTGCGTCGCGACTGACAACTTCCCGCGATCGACACCCAACCGGAGTGTCCGTCGCGATCGACGCTCAACCAGAACCTGGTCCGCTATCCATCGCGACTGACGGCCAACCGGGCTAGTCCGTTTCTGCCAGGTGCTAGCGCTTGACTGGTGGACTACACTCGGGTTTATCCGTCGCCACGATCGACAACGAACTGCCCGATGGACAGAGAACTAGGCGGTTTAAAGGTTTGACGCGTGCGTTCTGACGCTCTCCCAGGGCTGCGGCGGGTGTCAGGACTGCAGGCGGCGGCGGCTGAAGACAGTGCTAGAAAAGTTTCTTAGAAAAAAGAAAAAAAAAGAGAGAAGAAAAGAAAAGAAAAAAAGAAAAAAAAAGAAAGAAAAAAAAGAGAGAAGAGGAAAAAAAAAAGAGAAGAAGAAAGAAGAAGAAAAAAGAAGAAAAAAAAAGAGAGAGAAACAGAAGAAGAAAAAAGAAGAAAAAGAAAAAGGAAAATAGAAAAAAAAAAGTAGAAAATCGGAGTTCTTGGATGCGATGTGATTGGTGGGGGGAATTTTCCTTGTCTGTGGTCAGCTCTCTCGCTATGTTGGAGGGTCTCGCCGCTGGGCATTGAAAATAAAAGCGGTGCACGTTCGTTCGGCCATGGATGTGGCTTCGTCCTCTCTCGTGAAAAGTAATCGGGCCCCCCCCCTGGGGAGACCGGCACTCTGGCCGCCCTGCTGGAAGGGGGGTCATGTGCCGCCCCCGGGGCATCCGAAAGTGCTGAATCCCCCATCGTGTGCCTCAGTAGACCCGCAGTTCTGTCTGCCCAGGAGGAGCTCAAGAAAGTTTGCCTTGTCGGCCAAGTGTTTGGCCCTAGGCCCCCGCTCGAAATCGTGCGACAATGGCTTCGAAAAGAGTGGTTCCCTCGAGGACTAATTGTCAGCAAATGTCAGTTCTTACCAGCAAACCACATGCTGCTAGTTTTTGAAAATGAAGAGATGGCTTTCCAAGCCCTAAGCGTTGGCACCTGGAAGCTCGGTCGGACGACCTTGTGCTTATTCAGATGGTCCCCGGACTTTACCCCCGACAAATCGAAATCACTTCGGTACCCTCTTTGGGTTGAGCTCCCTAACCTCCCATACTTCTTGTACAACTTCGTGTGGGACATAGTCTCCCCTATCGGCAAGCCGTTGGCTTCACGAGAAGACATTGGTGGTCTCATCTATGAGGGTGCAAGACACTCGTTCAATGCTAGATGGCACCCACAAATCTGCGTCGAGGCCGACCTCGGTTCGCCGCTTCCATCAACGATCAAAGTGGACATGGGCGAAGGAGATGTTTGGGAGCAGGATATCACCTACAAAAACCTCCCCAACGCGTGCTTTCATTGTGGCCAGCAAGGTCATAGGATCAAAGAATGCCCTCTTAGGAAAAAAAACAAGCGATTTCAAGAAGCCTCCAAAACTGCTCAAGGCAACTTTGACGATTTGACCCACTTGTCCAAGGAAGGGAAAGGCAAGGGCCTCCTCAATCCACAGGCTGATGCCGATGGATTTACTGAAGTTAGAAGAAGAAGGAAAAGAAGTCCGAGGGCCAACGGTGAGAGGAACAACCTGCGAATTACCCCACACAGCAATTTGTACTGCAATCTTGAAAAGGAGATCAACGAGCTCGACTACCCAGGTGGGAAGCCACCTGAGGTAGACAACTACGACGAAGCCCTAGAGATCCCTGACAACAAAGAAACCCCCCAGGAGGGCTACACTACAAGCAAAGAAGATGGCTTCACTACTAATAATGAAGACAACATGGATAGTGAAAGTTCCATCATTGGATCGACGATCCCGGAAACGATGCCGAGCGCGGGGCCCGTTTCTCCTCAGCGGGGGGCATCCGGCAAAGGGAAACAGCCTTTGGAGTTACCCTGGAAAAGCCCCCATAAGAACCGATTTCTAAGTCGGGATCAGATCCCAGCAAAAAAGAAAGATGAAGCCAAGAGAAGAAAGGACAAGGCTCCCTCCCGCAAAGAGGGATCAACACAAAAATGATTGTCATTTCGCTAAATGCTAGGGGGCTAACCGACCCCTCAAGAGCGGCCATCATTGGTCAATGGCTCCGCGACATTAGCTTAAAACCAGACATTATATGCATTCAAGAGATTAAAATTGACGGAGAAGACCTTCTGAAACGGCTCAGGCAGGTTTCCTCGGCCATGAGTGGATCTCAACAAAGCACCAGCGGGGATCCGGTGGAACGGCTATCGGTGTTAAACAACCCTGGCTTGAAAAGCTTGAGAACTCCATTGAAGATGTAAATCACCGCTGGATCGCGATTTCTTTTGGTGCTCCCCTCTGTGTTACTATGGTTTCTTTGTACGCCCCTAACGGGGATTTGGAGAGGCTGAACACTTGGGCTTCTCTTGACTCGCTTCCCCACAATGTGCTTATTTGTGGAGACTTCAACATGGTGGAGGACCCGTTGGACAGATGGATGGGCAAGGGCAGGGTCATCGACAGTCGGGAGAAAGAAACGTGGGACATGACCAAACTCCACTTGGATCTGGTCGAATTCAAAGACTCGAATGGCTTTTCCTGGTCGAATCTCCAAGCGGGCGAGGATCTGAGGAAGGCTAGACTTGATAGATGCTACATTTCTCAGAGTTTTACTCATCGGTGGGGCCACCCTTCCATCACGCAACGTACGGACCTCACCATCTCTGATCACTACCCGATCGTTATCACTTTTCAACCTTCCAACACGACCCACAAGGCTCCGTGGTTCCATGCCAACGTTTCCACCTTCTCTCTCCCCTCCGTCCATCAAGAGATTGCCGATGTGTGGAAGGTGGCGTTCGCCTCTGGCTTGGCCCCAGCCAAGTGCTGGAGAAGTGCGGTCGACAAGTCTCGCAAGATCATGATCAGAACTAAGAAGACGCTCGAGACAGTGCGGCGGGCTCGAAGGGAAGCGCTTTACCACAGACTCTGGCGACTCGAGGAGGAAGTAAACAAAGGAAAACACCAAGCCCAGAAAGGTCTCCGAAAAATCAGAGCGGCGTTGAGATACGAGGAAGAAATACAAAGGAAAAACTTGCAAATCTTCTTCAAGGAGTGGTGGGCTGGAAAAGCCGACAAACCCACCAAGGAGATGTGCAGTATCCTTAAAAGGAAACACAACAGAGAGACGATTCCCCTACTGCGAGACCCACATGGCAATGTATGCAAGTCGGAAGAAGATAATGTTGGCATCATCGAAGGGCACTTCACGAGACTCCTGGGAACCTCGAACCCCCTCTCCCATCACAGAAGGGACTGCATGGCTGCCATTTCTAGGGTTTCCCCCCGGAGAATACCGCCCAACCTCCACCCCCTGCTTCATGCCCCGATCTCAGAATCAGAAATCATTGAGGTCATTGATGCCCTCCCTCTCGGTAAAAGCCCGGGACCCGACGGTCTCACTAACGAGTTTTTTAAATCCTTCAAGCTGGTGGTTGTGACCCCCCTTCGGATGGTTTGGCAAGAAGCGCTAAAATTTGGTGCTCTTCCTTCTTGTATAAATAATGGAATTATCAAGCTGATTCACAAGAAGGGGGAAAAAAACAGAATCGAGAACTGGCGGCCAATTACGATGCTCCAAACAGGTTACAAGATCGTCGCCAAAGTCATTGCCAACAGACTTGCGTGCCACCTGAGATCCTGGCTTAGTGAGGACCAAAAAGGTTTCATCAAAGGCAGGTCCATCCTGGAAACCATTGTGGATATTTGGGAAGGTATTCAATTTGCAAATGAGTCTAATCAAGATATGGTCTTCCTCAAGATCGACTTTGACAAAGCCTACGATAGGCTTGAATGGGACTATATTCTGCAATCGCTCCAAGACCTCAGATGTAGTCAGAAATTCACCAAGATGATCGCGACCCTTCTCGGCAACGCAACGACCCAAATTAACGTTAACGGCAAACTTTCGAAGGCGATCCATCTTAAAAGATCTATTAGGCAAGGATGCCCTCTTGCCCCCCTTCTCTTTGCCATTGCCACTGAGGGGCTGAGCAGACTTGTGGCTCATCACGTGGAGGTTGGCAATATCAAAGGCCTCCAACTACCTCACGACCACAGTCAAATCATCATGAGACTCTTTGCCGATGATATGAACGCGTTCGTTCACAATGATAATACCAGCCTGGAGACTTTCTGGAGGTGCCTTGATACCTTTTGTGTGGCCTCTGGATCCAAAATCAACCACAATAAGACCGCCTTTAGGGCCATTGTGGGACATCAACCTGGCCTTCTCATTGATCATGGCTGTCAAATCATTCCGCAGGGCCAAATCTTTCGGCTGCTTGGAATCCCCTTGGGGTTTGGTGTCTCTATGGAGCAGCGATGGAACTGGGTGCTGGCCAAACTTGAAAACAAGCTCAATTACTGGAGAGGCATGCAAATCAACCTCGCTGGACGTGCGATGGTTATCAACACGTTCCTCCTCTCGTCTACCATCTACTTCCTGTCTTGCTGGAGACCGAATGAGCAAGGCCTGTCCAAGCTGAATAGCATCTGCAGAAACTTTCTCTGGACGGGTGATCATAACAGAAGGGGGGTGCCTAAAATCAAATGGGCCATCTGCACCAGCCCTAGAGAGAGCGGGGGGCTTGGCATCCTGGACATCGGGTGTATGGCTAACAAACTGGCAGCCAAATGGATGATTAAAGCTTGGTGCAATAGGGAGGCCTCGTGGGCCAAGCTTATCTTCAGAAACAAAAATGAGTTGGCCCTCACGGGGTCCCCGAACTGGAAGAACCTAGACATCATGACCCTGCTATTCTCCCCGATTCCGGTCTTCCCGAAAGGCTCCAATCTCGTAAGCTCTCTTTGGAAGGGCTGGAATAAAGTCAAAAGCTTCACAAGAATTAGTGAGGACTGGAAGTGGGCGGCCGGAATCAGACAAAACGACTCTATCTGGTTTACGATACATGGCATCCGGAGTGTGGAGTCGTGGAACATTCAAATTGCCAAGAAGTTATGGAACAAAGGATTCAAAAAATGGAAACACCTCTGGAAACATGACACCAACAGTTGGATCAACTACGAGGATATCGACCCTCGCATAAACATCTCCTACGAAGAATGGAACACCTTGCAAAGCAGATGCCTCGCTTGGGATCGTCACAAAACTCGTCTTCTCATGGGACACGACGCTCCGAACGTGCGTGGTCTCATATGGCACAATGGAAATAGCCTACTCAAAATCCCGAACATCAAAGAAACGATTGACCTCCAGATCAGCCTCAACAAGAAGTGGTGCCTGTCTTGGACGCGGCTTCGGTGGGACATGAAATTCATGAGTATCTGGCACCCACTTATAGAGATTAAGAAGTCTGTCCTCCTATGGCAAATTCTGCATCGGGGAATTTGGACTAACCTTAAGGCAAGCAAAATTTGTGGGATCCCTCCGTGGTGCAAACGCTGCCACCGTGCCATCGAAGATGTCCCACACATCTTCCTTACTTGCCCCAACTCCTACAGAATCTGGCAGACGGTTGGACTGAAAATCAGAGTTCAGAAACAGCTTAGTTGGAAACAAGTCCTTTTGGGAGAAGCGATTGGATGCTCTGCGGCTCTCTGGAACGCAATCAGAGGGGAAGTCCTGTGGAAAATCTGGCGGGAGCGGTGTGCTCTCAACTTCGGCGACCCCCCCAGGGAGTGGTCGATTGAAAAATCTCTATTCCTCCTTGGCAAAAGGATTGTCAACAGTAAGAAATCCCCACCCTTCAGACACCATCAAGTCCTCCTTTTGATCAACAACAAGCTCAAACCCAAATGGGTCCCGCATGAGGGCGACGAGAGGGTGATCAACCTTCTTTGTAATGCAACCTAGGAATCAACCAAGATTCCCCTGCTTTGTGGGATTTGGGGGGTCCCGTGGGCACTAGTCCCCTTCTATTGTACCTTTGTTTCTTAATTTAATTCAAGTCCGGGAGAGTAGGCTATTGCCGAACTTCCTTTATATTAAAAAAAAAAAACTAGAGATTTCCTTTCATAGCATTTTCTTTCTTAGCATAGGATCTTGGAGTGCGGACCCGATGATCGAGCCCTAGAATCGTGATTTTCCTCTCTATTAGTGGTATATTCCTCTCGGTTATCCTGTTTAACCATGCAAAAGTCCTCTTGTGCTTTCTCATTGTTTGATTCTTTGATTTGGCTTATACCTCTAGGATATTCCAATAGGTCAACTTCTTTTTCCAACTTGCCATCTCTTTTGTCTTTAGAACTAGCTTGTCATGAGAAGAATCCTCACCTTGAGAGCCATTAGGATTTCCCCTACATGTATGGGAAACCTCAATGAAACCATTAGAATATGGATCTCAAAACTGGGTCTCTTTGACCCTCTTCATTTCCAAAGAAGACTGCTTGAAACTTAGTTTTTCAACCTTCAGGTTCGCGACCAAAATTGGCCGAGTCACCGCTTTATCTCCACCTTGTTTGTCTTTTTGGGTTTTCTATCTTAAGGGGCAAAACTTAATCCTATGTCTCTGCACTTAACAAGCATTATCTAAGTTCTCGGATATGACTTCTTCCTTCAATTTGTTTTCTTGAACTATGTTGATGTTGACCTTGGAGGGGATCTCTTTATTGATGTCAAATTTGACACAAATAATAGGGTTCCATCCCCCATTAAAAGAGTAAGTTTCTCCCTCATAGACCTTCCCCCTAATAGATTCCGTGGATGTGAGTCGCCCCTTAATTCAGGCCACAATTTCCCATATAAAGTCATAAAAAAATAAGGGCATGTTAGGGAGCTCCACTTAGAGAGGATATTTCAAAGGATTCATTTTGTTGAAGATGAAGTTTGGGACCCATTTAAGTAAACACAAGATAGTGTAAAAGATCTGCCAAGTTCCCACTTGGAGGGCATGAACGGTCATATCTTCATTGTAAAAGGCCAAAAGGTATGGTTTGCTCAAATAAATTGGCACTTAATGACAATAAGTTTGAGGTAAACATTCCTAGCAAAACTATTTCTTGATGGATCCAACCACATACATGGGTCAAATAATTGGTTGATTAGGCAAGTTTTCATTTTAATTTATCTTCCTTATCAAAACATCCACCTCAGATAGAAAGACTTGTAGTGGCTTGACCCAAAAAGCATGAGAGAATCACTGTTTCCTTTTGCCCCATCTTCGGGGCCAATTTTGAGCAGATGCCACGCTTGGGACTGTTCTAAAATCCAACTACTTATGGGACAGGATGCTCCGGACCTACTGGGCCTTAAATGGTATGATGGTAATCACCTCTCCAAGCTTCCATATGTTGAAACTCCCAATGACATTCACATCAATCTCAACAAGAAATGGTGTCTCAACTGGATGCAACTTCGATGGGATATGAAATTTATGTCTATCTAGAACCCTCTCATTGAAAACAAAAATTCGATCCTCCTATGGCAAATTTTACACCGTGGAATATGGACCAATGCAAAAGCTAACAAGATCTTTGGTGTTTCGCCCTAGTGCAAGCGATGTTGCTGTAGCAAAGAGGATATTGGTCACCTGTTCTTTGCTTGCCCTAAATCCCTTTAGTTATGGAGGGTCCTTAGTCGTTCTCTAGGGCTCCAGGAACAAATCAATTGGAAGCAAGCCCTCATTGGTGAAGCGATCGGTTGCTCTACGGCATTGTGAAATGCGATCAGGGGAGAGATCCTTTGGAAGATTTGGTGGGAAAGATGCACTCACAACTTTGGCAATACCCCCAAGGAGTGGTCGATCGAGAAGTCCCTATTCCTTCTGGGCAAAAGAATTGCTAATTGTAAGAAACCCCCCCCCCCCTTCAGACATCACAAAGAGCTACAATATGTCAACAATAAACTTAAGAACAAGTGGGCTCCACATGATGGGGATGTGAGGTTTATCAACCTCCTCTATAACTTCATGTAAGCTTTGTAAGGTCTACCATGTAGAAAAAGGAAGAAATCAAGAAATGGAAAGGAAAATTTGTGGAGTGCCTTCTTGGTGCAAGCGCTGCTACTGGTCCATTGAAGATGTTGCTCACATCTTCTTTACTTTTCATTACTCCAACAAGCTCTGGCAGATTGCCAAAATGAAAATTAGAATTCAAAATCATATCAGCTGGAAACAAGCTCTACTGGGAGAAGTGATCGGCTGCTCCGTGACTTTTTGGAACGCCATCAGAGGGGAGGTCCTATGGAAGATCTAGCGAGAAAGATGAGCTTACAACTTTGGGGACTCCCTCAAAGAGTGGTCGATTGAGAAATCCCTGTTCCTCCTTGGCAAAAGATTCGCTTACTGTAAAAAATCCCGCCCCCCTTTAGGCATCATCAAGTGCTCCTTCTGATCAACAACAAGCTTAAAACCAAGTGGGCCCCGCATGAGGAGGGTGATTAACCTTCTTTGTATTGCCATCTAAACTCTGTAAAATCTACCCCTGCTTTATGGGATTCAGGGGGTCCCATGGGCACTAGTCCCCTTCACTTGTACTTTTCTTTTATTAATACAAGTCCGAGAGAGTAGGCTAAGGCCGAACTTCCTTTATTAAAAAAAAAACATAATTGGAAACTTGCGGCCCATCACCATGCTTCAAAAAAGGTAACAAGGTCTTTCAAAAGCTTCCTAACAATGTCATTGTGAGCCATCTCAACTCTTGGATAAACAAAAATAAAGAACGGTTCAACAAAGGTAGACCTATCCTCAAAGACATCATTGACATTTGGGATGGAATGAATTATGGTAAGAAATCTTTGCAACATATCATCCTCATCAAAATTGATTCTAACCAAGCTTGTGATATTCTTGAGTGGGATTTTATCCTCCAATCCCCCAAGGAACTCAATAATGGGCCGAAGTTTATTAAAATATTCTACGCTCCTTGGGAATGCCTCTATAGGATTAACATCAATGGAAAGTTCTCCGCAACTATTTATATTTACTTCTCTATCAAGCAAGGGTGCCCAGTAGCCTTCTTGCTTTTCATGGAAGTTTATTAAAATATTCTACGCTCCTTGGGAATGCCTCTATGGGATTAACATCAATGGACAGCTCTCCTCTACTATTTATATTTAGTTCTCTATCAACCAAAGGTGCCCACTAGCCTTCTTGCTTTTCATGATTGTAGATTATGGCCTTAGATACCTCGTTAATAATCAATTGTGGTTGGGGCACATTTGGGGTCTCTTTCTCCCTTAGAGCCACACTCTGATGATCTTGAGGTTCGTGACCAATGACACAAATGGGTTTCTTCAAAATAAAACTACATGTGTATTCGGATTTTCGAACTTCCCTGACATATTCTGTGAGGCCTCAAGATCTATGACCAACCATGTGAAAACGGATTTCACATCACTTATTCGTCCACCCCCTCAATCTTTGTGTTCTCAAGGATGTCAAGAGCTTTCTTGTGCCAATGTGAAATTTGTTGTATCCCAAAACATGCGGTTGGATTGGGTATTTTAGATGCGAAAGCCCTAGACAATAAGACGGTGGCCAAATGGATTATTAAATTATGTAGCAATGACAAAACGTCTTTGAAAAATCTTATTTTCGAAAAAATTGGCATCCTTCCTTTTGCAATAATCCTTGGTAGAAAGAGGTGGATTTAATCACTTTTTTGTTCTTCACCTTCGTGGTTACCCCTCATATCTCATATCTTGTTTCCTCATCGTGGAAATATTCAAATAAAATGAAGTTATTTTGTACCATCAATAATGATTAGGAGTTGGCTATGGGAATTAGACAACACGACTCTATTTGGTTCTCACTAGCTAGAATCAATAGAGTGGAGGTTGAGCACTCAAGAGAGCTAACTGGCTAAGCAAGAAAGCCTTTCATCAGTTTAAGCACCTTTGAAACCAAGATAGAATGCATTGGACCATATTTGAGGACATTGGTTAGAACTTCAAAGTGGACTATGATGTATAGGGCCTTTAAGAAACATAAGCAATATATGGGATGGCTCCAAATATGGCCTCTTAATTGGCAATTATCTCCCTTTTTTGGGAGGCTTGTGGTGGTAGAATGACAATTCAAAGTGAGGATTCCCTGAGAATCAAAAGAAATATGGAGTTTTATCAAATTCTTAACAAAAAAATGGTATGTGAATTGGCCTTGGGTTAGATGAGATTTCAAGTTCCAAAGCGTATGGAAATCACTTATTGAAAAAAAGAAAGTGGTTTTGATATGGCAAATCCTTCATAGGTGGGACATGTAACAATGTCAATGCAAGAAAAATATGCGGTGCCTCCCCTTGTTGTAAGTGATGCTCTGGTGGCAAGGAATGCAAATTGGAAGCAAGCGTAGGGAAGCGATTAGGTTCTCTTCGGATCCTTTTAGTGGTGGTGCATCCCTATCACTAGATCATCAAGTCAATTAGAAGCAAACTCAACTTAGGGAAGTGATGGAATCTTCTTCTTTTTTGTGGGATACCGTTAGTAGTGATGCGCTCTTGAAGATTTGGAAGGATAGATGTGTAGTTAAATTCTATAAGACTCTCAAGTGTGTTCAATTGACAAATCCCTAGTCTAATTAGGTAGAATGAGTTGTAATTGTAAGAAGGCCCTCCCCCATTAGACATCACGGTGTGTTCACTTTAGGAAACAACAAGTTGAGAAAAAAATGGGCCCCCAACAAAAGGGATGAAAAGTTTTTAAAAATTCTTTGTAATTCTTTGTAACTTTCTTGTAAGCTTTTCTTTGTTCATGATCTAAAGCATGCTTTTTTTCTTTAAGGAAAAAACTTCGCACGTATGTGAATTGAGTTACCTGAATTTTCTATAATGGAAAGATTCTAATATTCTTTCACACTATTTATTCTAGCATTTTGTGAAGAAGTACAAGATGAGAAGCACAAAAAATGAGTAGAGAAAAAGACCCCCAAAAATTTTCACTTAAGGGCATCATTTTTCTTCTTCAAATGTCTATGAAATCCTCATGAAGCCATGTAAATGCACTAGAGGAGTCCTCTAGATTCATAAATCCCAAACATTGTATCATAATCCTTGTAACATAGTAGGCGAATAGAGTTTTCCAATAATAGTGCTGGTCTCTTGTGTGAAAGGACCATTTTTAGGGCACATGTATATAAGTCACTTGGTGACACTTTGTGAAGACTTTTTGCCATTGTGAGTAAGGGAGAACTCAGATTTTCGAACTTTCATCTTCTTCCTCTTGTATCTCCTTGCTTATGAGCTTGGATGTGTGATTGTAGCTTGAATCGAGTGCATGGAAGTGTTGTTTACCCACTTCATTGCTTTTCTAAAGTGTGTAATGTGTGTGTGAAGCTTGAGGAGGTGTGTGGTGAAACAACGTGAGTCGCACAGCTTATATTTTTTCTCATAACTTGAAGCTACTTTGTCAAAATCCGACCATAGTATGATCATTGGATGCATCTTCTCGAGAGCTTCAAAGGAACCCACTCTTGACCGTATTCCCAGTTCGGAGCTGAGAGAAAAGTCCATTTTTGTGCTTACTATTGTTTCACGTATCACGATACCATTTCCACCTGTGTGAGTGATGAATGTGAGAGATAACACTCATCTACATGCAGTGGTAGCTGTTTCACTTCATTGAGCATTTTGTAAGTGCAAGTCTTCATACACTCGATTAGGTTCAAGATACTTCTCGAATTGATAATTTAAATGTGTGATCCCCACTATATATACTTGCTGGTGATAAAGGAATAGTCTCTTTCATCACAAGTCCCTAAGTTGTCACTTAGGTACATACATTTTTTGGCATCGTTTTCGCGGAGGTACGAGTCCAACCAAGGTACTTGCATGATGGTAAGAGGTTATAGGATAAGGTATGAGTTGTGAAGAGGTGAGTTAAGTCATTTCTCTTTGCACTTATTACTTCGCACTTGGAAAGTGCTGTAGTTAGTTGTTAGACCTAGGGAAGTGAGAGTGAGCGAGTAGGAGTAGAGTGTAGAGAGGAAGAAGTAGGAGGAGAGTAGGTAGGTAGATTCCCCAAAAAAATCCCAAAAAGTTTTTATTTTAGTACCTCTCAGCCTTGGGTTAGCCTTGGGGTATAAAAACCAGAAAAAAAAAAATCATTCACTTGTATGTACAAGTATCATGGAGCTCTAATGACCAATATCACAGGTGTGGTGTCATACGTGCTTAGAGCCCTCTAAAGCAACTGATCAGTGGAGAAGCCAAGAAAAAGCATCAACGTGGTGAGATCAAGTGGAGTTTCAAGTTAAAGTCAAATTAAACCTTCTTAAAACGTGATCGGGGCTGCGATTAGTATCGTGATAGGAGTATTGTGGAACAGAGGGAGAATTTGATTGCCACAAGCACTTAATGGTGGAAAGGATTGCGCAAGGAGCAAATTCATGCAAAAGTTTCAAAAAAAAATCTTTCATTTGAGTGAGATACATTCAACTATCCTAATCGGTCAAGTTTAAGTATCATGATACTTGAATTCCCGTGTATCGCAATACCTAGTAGGTATCTTGTATCACCGATACCTATACTCCCTCTGTATCATGATACCTAGGTATGGTGTATCCTCGGGTTGAGTATCGTGATACCTGAGTACCATGTATCGCAAAAAATTGTGTTTCTTGTATCGTCACGATCATTGAGTATTGTGTATCACAAGACTCAAGTATTGTGTATTGTTTGTACTCTCGTATCGTATATCATGTATCGTGACCTTTGAAATATCGTGTATCACTGAGATTGAGTATCGTGTATCGTTTGGATCTAAGTATCGTGTATCCTACATGCTTCAAGTACTATGTATCATGACCTTGCCTAGTATTGTGTATCACGACATCTTAGTATCATGTAACTTCCCAATCCTAGGTATCGTGTATTGTGAATCCAAGGTATCATGTATCGTGTATCGTCCCAATCCTAGGTATCTTGTATCCTGAAACTGTCGTAAATCATGTATCGTGTATTGTGACCTTGTCTAGGTATTGAGTATCGCTAAAGACTCATGTATCATGTATCGGGTCAAGTGGAGTATCGTCTATTGTGGAAGGCCAAGTATTGTGTATGGTGGAAACCAATAAACAACTTGATAGTCTAGGAAAAGAAAGTTTAATTTGGGCCAAGTAAACTCCCAGAATAAACACAAATTAGGGAGACCCATAAACCTAACTTTGGTATTCAGTGAATGAACCTACGCTCAGGACGTGTCTTAGGAAGCTGACGTAGTGTTATATCATCATCAACAAGTGTAAATCTACATACTGCCAATTCCCATTACTCTGATACCTCCAGTGATTCACATGAAGAAGTTAGAATGGATTTTGAAGACATTCATAGCTCTATGCCCTTGGCAAGATTCATGTCCATCATTGAAGGACAATATAGGACCTCTCTCAAGTATGTGAACACCAATCAGCATGATTTGCCAATTTACAGAGACGGGTTATATAGATCAATGGCACGAATGAAGAAAGTGACTAAACGTGAGATAGTTTCTTGACTTACGATAAAATATGAAGGAGGATTCTACATGGACAAAAGGGGAGTAATTTATGCACTGACAGACTATCCTGAAACCATAAGTGAAGAACTGGAAAGTGAGAATATAGATCACCCTAATGGGGAGAATAATGAAGATAGGATTTCTACACCCTGAGGTAAGTCTAAAGTGAACAGAGTTTGGAGAGGTGACAAGATCCCTCAGGATGACACATTGACATACGTGTATATGGTAGCGGGGATGGAGAAACTACTACAAGCCCCATCATCTTTGTGGGGAGAAAGTAGCAATCTTGTCACGATTTATGAGCTACAAGATCCTGAGGATCTCTCTTGAATTATCTATCTTGATAGGAATATGAGAAATTATTGGCATGTGATGGATGTCGAAAGATCTCGATTAAGATATCAATGTATTCTCATGTTTCCCCCTAGAGACCAAGGAACCACCTCCTAGAATCCTCAAGGAACTTACCATAGTTATGCCTATCAGAAATTTGGGCATGCTCAACATCAAAGCATTCCTATGAGGACTAATGTTCAGTTTTCAACGCTAGGAGCTAATCCAAATTATCGACCCCCATATAGGGGAGAGCCAAGAAACACAAACCCTGTTCTGGGGAGACCACCCTTAGGCAGCGGAATTGGTGTTAAAGTGAGATATTTGGTAGAAGATTCTGACCAATTCAAGTGGCCAAATGTATGAGGATCCACTATGATGGGTCTGGCGAACCTTATAATCACATAGCAGAATTCAAGCAAGTGATTTGTGTTGAAAAAGTGGAAGACTTCTTGGTTCAATATGATTCATTTGGTTTGACCCTCACGGATACCGCCTTAGCCTGGTTCCAACTACTAGAACCTAATAGTTTCCTAAATATCGAACAAGTATTTCAAGAAATGATTGAAGAGTTCAAGAAGACTGGCATTAAGAATAACCCTTCATCTTTGATTCACGGCTTCAAAGAGTACAGAGTCAGTTCGACTAGCAGCTAGGAGGTTTAAGCAATATGTAGATAGATGTCCAACCAAAGAAAGGCCTACACAGTAGAAAATGATCTCATTAGTTTTGGAAGCATTAGCCAATGGATCTCTAAGAGCACTAGTCTACGTAAAGAGATTCCAAAAATTGAGTGAATGTTTGAAGGAGTGTATAGACTTGGAAGACAAGTTTATTAGAAGACTTGAAAATTTCCCAAACCAAGAATAAGAGTGAGGATAATTCTAGAAGAATCTCTAGCTCAAACAACAGTGTAGAGGAGGTTGCAGACTTAGTGGCCAAGAAATTAGGCGTGCAGGGACAAAAGAACTACCCCAACCCCTGTTAATAGTGCCGATGCTTAGGAGATGTGTATACTATGGAGGGGATCATCCTTCTCATGTGTGCAATAATGGAATTGTACCACCACCCCCATATGTTTACAACCGACCACCAGCACAAAATCAAGCTCAGTACTGTAATATTGAACCAAAATACACAAATCACAATACTAAAAATTGTCCTTACAATAAAGGAAGAAGAAATAAGACAAACATGGCCATATGGTTGTGGAGTCTATATACCAATAGATGATCCAGCTTATATTCCACAAATGTTCCCAGATGAAGAGTTCGAGCCCATGGATGGATGGAGATGTTGGCCACATTAGACGTGTGTATCAATGAGAACATCATAACCGTGAACGTGTGCATAGACAAGGATGGATAGATGTAAGTCTATACATGGTTGTACTACAAGAGATAGAGGAAGGACAATGGGTAGAGAAAGAATGAAGAGAAGATTATGAAAGTATAGAAATGGAACGTGAGACCCAGGAAGAAGGACATCACTTAGAGGGAGAACATAAAGGAATGGATATTGGAAGCACTTCCACACACGAACGAAAATGAAGACAAGAGAACATCAAGTCAAGAGAAACTAGTAGAGAAGAGAATACACCACAAGAACAGTTCAAAGTTCTTGAACATTTTAAAAAATATGAAGAGGAAAGAAAAATTGCCATCCAAATGCCTAAATAACAAGCACAAGAAGGAATAGCCTACAATAATAAGGAACAAACGAAGAAAGTCACTGTAACCATAGAAAGGGAAGAGGAGAGGTGCACCTACATAGGGAAGGATGTGTTAGAAAGCGAAGAACAAGAACTAATAGAGTTGATTCGAAATGATAGGGATGTATTTGCTTGGACATACAAGGACTTAAAAGAAGTGGATCCCTCTATTTTTTCACACTCTATTCCCATGACCCCTGTAGCTAAACCATCAAATAACCACCATACACTTACAATGACATATACTCTACCAAAATCAAGGAAGAAATAGATAAATTATTGGGAGCAAGATTCATATATGAAATCAAACACAGAGAATGGGTTTCACCCTTGATAGTTGTACCCAAGAAAAATGGTAAATTAAGGGTGTGCATTAACCTCAAAAAGGTTAACACATCCACTATTTGAGATAGTTACCCCTTACCCATTACGGATCACCTCTTGGAGAGAGTGGTAGGCAAAGAAGTCTATAGCTTCCTCGATGGATTCTCTGGTTACAACCAAGTTGCAATTGCTCCTAAGGATCAACACAAGACTACATTTGCCATGGAAGGGGGTGTATATGCTTTTAGGGTGATGCCATTTGGCCTAACCAATGCTCCAGCCACCTTTTAGAGACAAATGTGTCATGTCTTTAAGGAATTCCTTAGAAAAAGAATTGAAGTTTATGTGGATGATTTGTGCACCTATTCCTCTCAAAGAGTGGATCACATACCCGAGTTGAGGAGAATTTTTGAAAAGTGTAGACAATACAGAGTCTTTTTAAATCCAAAAAATGTGTCTTCATGGTACGGTAAGGAAAAGTTCTAAGACATATAGTGTCTAAGATTGGATATCCACAGATGAAGACAAGATCAAAGTTATTCTAGAACTACCCCAATCGAAAAATACAAAAGAAGTATAAGCATTTATGGAACATTGTGGATACTATCATAGATTTATCCATATGTATGACATAATCTCCTGAACTCTATATGGCTTACTAAATCAGTTCAATTGCACTACAGATTGCGAGAAAGCATCCAATGACTTGAAAAGCAGAATGAGTTTGGCACGTATTCTAAAAGTACCAAATTGGAACAATAGATTCCATATCCATGTGGATGCTTCCAAATTTGCCATAGGATGCATCTTAGCACAACCTATAGATGAAGGAAAACTTGATCACACCATAGCCTATGCTAGCAGGCAACTCAACCAAGCGGAATGTAATTACACTACCACTAAACAAGAGGGATTAGGAATGGTTTACAATGTAAAGAAATTCAAAAACTAATTTATAGAAAACAAATTCAAATTCTTTATTGATCATGAGGCTCTGTTATACCTAGTCAATAAACCTTGTAACACTGGAAGACTAGTGAGATGGTTTTTGCTCTTAATGGAATTTGATTTTGAAGTAGTGGTTAAGAAAGGAAACACACATGTCAGAGCTGATCATCTATCTTAATGACCCATGGAGAACCCCAACTAGAGTCGCGGATCATCTACCTGACACCTATCTTTTTAACTTGGAAGTTTGTCCACAGTGGGTAGAAAAATTGATACCTATACTCACACATGGACCTAGTCATAGGATTAATTCAGATAAAAACCAACAATTATGGAAGACGAGAAACCTTCATATTGTAGCACGATGCCTATATAATCAATATTCTAGTGGACTTCTGCTAAGGTGCATAGATGAGGATCAACAAGAGACTTGGTTAAGACACACCCACATAAATCCATGGAAGAAACATAGACGTATGAGTGGTACAATACAAGAACTAAAAAGATTAGGAGTGTATTGGCCACAGATACACAAAGATGTTCATTCACACATAACAAATTACCCCAGATGTCAGGAGGAAAAACCAGAGGAGAACTCTATGCTATGCTATTCCACAATAGCTCCTAGATTGGGTTTACCTTATAATGAACTTTTCAAAGACACAAGAATACCTAGAAGGGGCAAACTTAGCAAGAAAACGGGATTCAGAGGAGCAAAGTAAAGATTATACCCTTATAGGAAGATAGTTGTTTAAAACATGGACAAGACAATAAATTATGATTATGTGTACATGAAGATGAGTATATCCATGTTCTCGAGATGGCCCATACCGGAGCCATAGGAGGTCATTTTTTAGCTGATAAAACTGCAAAAATGATTCTTTTCAGTGGATTATGGTGGCCAACTTTGTATCACGATGTATCAAGATACGTCAATGTATGTTTAGAGGTGTGATATGTGTTAAATAACAAAATACCCCATCCGAAGAGACAAAATGCCATTACGACCTATGATTAGTGCTAGGGCCTTCACTAAGTGGGGTATAGATTTTTTTTGACCGATTAGCCCACCTACTAAAGGCTCTCATGTTGAGTACATAATAGTAGCCAATGATTATTGGGGATGTAGTCCTGGTATACACTTTGAAGCAACATGCAAAGAATTTGCAAAAGCAAGGACATGGATGGTTGGTAAACAATCGTATTTCTACAAGTAGAGCGGTAAACCTAGCCACCTTAGATGGAGAAATTCTACCAAATTATATAAGTGGCTATCACATCAAGAAATATTTAGAACCCTTGACGGATGAGATGATGAGTAGACTTCTGAATGCAAAGAATCGAAGGGAAGAGGATGAGAGAATTAGAGAAGAAGTGAAACTGAAGCATTAGAACACATATGGAAGCCAAAAGAATGGATAAAAGAGAGGGATGAAAGATATTGACAAGGAGAGGAGCCAATACCCATGACCAACTATAGGGCATAAAAAACCCAAGCTATAGGATGACAAGTCAAACAACCCTACTTAAATCTAGGAGTAGGAACTAAGAATACAACTTAGTGGACACATTGATTGATGAAAGAAAAAGAATGCGGCAAGTATGGACTCACAAGGATCAGTTAGACAACTACAAGAATGAGGTGAAAGAGAACCAAAGGGAATTCAATCAAAGGTGAAAACGACCTAACCAACCGACCAAAGATGGGTCCACACAAATGATGCAAGTATGGATACCAAAGAAATTAAGGGTAGCTCAACCTTTAAGGAAACAAATATGGATACCCAAGACAACAATCAAGATCGCCAAGGAGTAGCCACAAACTCTACTTGCAGATCGAAGTCAATACAAGAAACCTTCTGGAAGACAAAGAACTCCCATGCAGAAGAAAACCCCAAGAGAACAAGCACGAGTTCCTACCAAGCAACGATAGGAGTGGAGAGTGAAAGTATAGGGAAACCAAATACTTACACACAACATAAGGAGATTTTGGAAGGACACCCAAAGTACCAAAGCTAGGAAAATGTGGATTCCGAGGTCAAGAATGGCACCACCATTGAACAATGCAGAAAATTCATCTTGCACTCATGTTGAGTCCAATGCACCTCGATTAAGCATAATAGGGCCACATTATAAGGCCATGCATTCAACATAGCAACATCTTTGTACCACTAAGTACACACATTTACCTCTATGGAAATAGGAAACACCTTGTACTATAAAACAATAATAATGAAAATAAACTTGCCTCCCTGTGAGTGGGGACACAACACACAGAATGGATAATTGCTACACAAGAGGCATCCTTTGATTCTGAAGCCACTCATGATGTGAAAATCCTTGAGTTTCCTCTAGAATCTGCCATTAAGGCTCGAGGACACTAATTTCGGGATGATAATCCCACAAGCGATACTTATTCCTCATCACTATTAAGATCATGGATAGAGAGCATCAATTCCAAGTGATGACTCAAGACTTAAGAATTATGAATGAAATGCCAAGGACAGTGGATGTGTGGACACAAGCCAGAATCAAAACATATTTGAAGCTTCCTATCTACAAACCAGACTTTCAGAGGTGTACACAAGTCATGAATACTCTACATCTAGCATGGGACAAGCCATCCATCCCAGAAGGTATGGTATTAGATAGAAATGGAGAATCACAAACTATTGAATTTACTCATGAGCTGATCAAGACAACATTTGGCTGGACCAAGGATGGTCTCACTTATCTCAAGGATGAATGCCATGAGGCTAAGAAGAGGACCTTCTTGGACATTAATAGAACTCACATTGAAGAAGAAGTACGGCTCATGCATCAACACTTTTATTTTTCAAACATGCATCAATACACAACCCCACAGAAAGTGGTGGTACAATTGTTGTCCCATGCAGTCAGAAAAATTGGTAACCAAATCGATTTGACCCTGTATGTCCAAGAGCGGATGTTCAAGGCCAAAATGTAGTGGGGATCAAAGAAGTACTTAAATGGAAGCTCTGCTTTAACATTACTTATCTATGAGTCCTTAAACATGAAAGAATGCTTGCGACCTATGATTTCGATAGCCAAAATGTCAAAATATGTAAAGATTGCCACTGTACCCAAGAATGAGAAAGGTGTTTCCATAGTGGAGGAAGTTGGCACTAGCTCAAGAACTACCATGAGAGGTGCAAAACGAGCTTGAGCCACAGAGGCAGCTGAAACCCCGCAATCAAAAAGAATGCATGAACTTCCAAAGGTGCCATTAACAACAACACCAGTCATTACAAGAAGGGATATCTACACAGCATTAGAAGCAACACATGTTTATATGAGAGGTCAAGTCAATCTTACAGTACAAGGCTACCAATACTACTAGTCAAGTAAGTAACAAAGGCCCTCACAAGTAGGCAAGAGTATATCACCACAAGAAAAGTATAAAGAACTGGGTTTAAACGATTCGAGCTCAGAAGATGGATCATCCCAAGATCATGATACATTAAATACTGATATACACATGGATGAGCATGTGCAAGAGGAATGGGATGAGTTAAATCAAGTACAGCATCAAATGGAAAAGGAAAGTGAGCAGAGGGAACAAGCCTAGCCTATCACTAAAGAACAATAGGAAAGAATACACACCATCGAATTGAATGAGCAAACATGGATATCGCTCAAGGAAATATTACCTCCAAAATCCGAAACAGTCATACATCCTAAGCAAGCACAAGACCTCGACAAAGTACAAGAAGAACAAGAACCTACCATACCAATCTGAGTGGTTGCTGCACCATCACCCTTGGATGTGGTCGTTGATTCCCAAAAAGAACATTCTCAAGAGTTCGAAGCACCAGATACCACAAACACAACCGAGAAGGCTGACTCAAGAGTGCAACTACATATCAAGTAGCCACATCAAGACACATTGCATGTTGCACAAGGAAAAGATGTACGAATAAGAGAAGAACCAATTATATCACAAACATGGCATAATGCAGATGTGAATCAGCTGAAGCCAATAGTCAGAAATATGATTCACATAGCCATGACTACCCAAAACATATTGATGAAAGAAGATAAAGCAAAAGTAGCACTCTTTGAAGCCAAAAGTCGATTCCAAATCATAAGCAAGGAGCTCTCATAAAAGAATATAAACATTCAAAAAGGAACTCGCACAAAAAACAGATGAGGTGACAAAGAAGACTGAAGAATGCAGTCGTATCCACGAGGAAAACTCATTGCTCAAAGAAAAATTAAAAGAGGTAACTACATTTGTTTCAGAACTTCAAGTTGAAGTAAAGACATTGAAAAAGCAATAGGAAATGTATGAAGTGGAAAAAGTATGAATGAAAAACCGAAGCAAATTATTAGAAAATGAAATTAAGGTGTATATGGATGAAGCGGACAAGGGAGAACTCAGATTTTCGAATTGGCTTCTTCTTCCTCTTATATCTCCTCACTTGTGAGCTTGGATGTGTGATTGTAGCTTGAATTGAGTGCATGGAACTGTTGTCTACCCATTTCATTACTTTTCTCAAGTGTGTAATGTATGTGTAAAGCTTAAGGAGGTGTGTGGTGAAACTAGGTGAGTTGCATAGCTCCGTTTTTTGCCCATAACTTGAAGCAACTTTGTCAAAATCAGAAAATAGCATAGTATTGGATGCATCTTGTCAAGAGCTTCGAAATGAACCCACTATTGGCCATATTCTAAGTTTAGAGCTGAGAGAAAAGTCCATTATTGTGCTTATTGTTGTTTCATGTATCGTGACACCATTTCCACCTGTGTGAGTGATGAATGTGAGAGATAAAATGCATCTGCATGCAATGGTAGCTATTTCACTTCATTGACCATTGTGTAAGTGCAAGTCTTCATACAGTAGGCTAGGTTCAAGCTACTTCTTTGATTGATAATTTAAACGTGTGATCCCCACTATATATACTTGCTGGTGATAGAGGAATAGTCTCTTTTGTCACAAGTCCTTAAGTTGTCACTTAGGTACACACAACATCTTTGATTATTGTATTGAAGGCGATATCACACACAAGGGTGGTACCTAATTTTTGTGGTTTTTCAAAGTTCTATAAACATTGCTTGAATCATGGTAAAACACGAAATAATGATATATATATATATATATATATATATATATATATATATATATATATATATATATATATATATATATATATATATATATGTGTGTGTGTGTGTGTGTAAGTATATATGAAAAAAGTGATAAATTTAAAAATGCTCTAGAGTTGGTATATTTTGTTGTTTATGGTAGAATGTCCACGCTGGCTTTGGAAGGATATATCCACCTCTTCTTGCAAGTCAAATGTTTTGAGAAAATATTAAGATGTGTTATATTATAGAGAATGTCGATGTTTTTCACAAACATAGAGTGCGGCCCAATACATATCAACATGGAAGAGGGAGAGAAGTAAAAAGGTTAGAGATAATCTATGAGAATAGTTCAAGGAGACAAAAAATGGACTTTCTTGTGCCGTATGGATGAATAAAGAGAGTGGAAAACAAGGGTAATACATTACCTCCTCTTGTAGTACAATAGGACAAACTAGTACGTAAGTTAGAAAAATAGGTTGTTGACCATCTTACGCCACTCACAGATGATCCTCCTTAAAGAAGTGCAAAATTCCCCTCCCATTCAAGTAACAGAGAAAATCAACGGTTGAACGTCGCACTCCCTAGGATGCCATATCAAAATAGACAGAAATATGGGGTGTGGGGAAAGAGTTTCAAAGGACCGTTCACAAAGAAGAAAACGAAAAAGAAAGAAGTTTGAGCCCGGACGAACTGTCATTGAACTCCTCCCTTAAGTTTTTTGTATTCTTCAGTCCTTTCTCACTAAGTATGTTAGATTTTACTTTGACAGCTTATATAACTTATAACAATATTGTGGGGAATCCAATATACTTCTTTTTTGTGTAAAACTGAGTGTTTGTCTATTATTTTCTCCTCTATGAGTCATTACAAGAATAACAAAGGTATAATGATGCCCCCAATAAAAGAAAAGCAAAGACCATCGCTTATGCGACACTTCTGTTAGAAAGCATTGCATAAGAGATGCCCCAATAGAAGAATAAAAAAATAAATCGAGAGTGTTGCATAAGCAATGTCAAGCATCACTTATACGATGTTCATAATGACCATCACTAAGAGTATCGAAGCCTAGCAACAATTGCAAACTAACTACAATGCTTTAGCATTGCATAAGCGACCCACTGCAAATTGAAAAAAAAATGATTTCTCCTGACACATTTGTGCCGGCATCAAGTGAAAGAGAGAGAATAAGTGCAAAGAACTAAGAGAGCAAAGGAGCGAGAGAGTGAAGGTGCACACACATGTGCATACATACTCACATGCAATCGTACACACACATATATATGTATACATACATACACACATGCATATGTATACATACATACACAAAAGCACATACACACACATAAGCATATGCATACATACATAGACACATGCATACACACATGCACATACATACACACATTTGCATACACACACATACATATAGACATATACACATATATACACACATACATACACACATATACACATACACACACATATACATACACACACATACACATATACACATAAACATACACATATAGATACTTGCACATATACATACACTCACATGCATACATACACACACATGCATATACATGCATATGCATACATACATAGACACATGCATACATGCACATGCACATACATACACAACATTCGCATACACACACATACATACACATATATGCACATATACACACACAAACACACTACACAAGCACATGCATACACACATGTATACACACACATGCATATACATGCACAAACATATACATACACACATGTGCATACATACTCACATGCATTTGTACACACACATGCTTATGTATACATACATACACACATGCATATGTATACATACATACACACATGCATATGTATACATACATACACACAAGCTCATACACACACATGCATATGCATACATACATACATACATACATACATACATGCATACATACACAATGCACATGCATATGCATACATACATACATTCATACACACACATACACATCCACATACACATATACACACATACATACACTCACATACATGCCTACATACACATAAATATACATACACACACATGTACATACAAACATATACACGCACATGCACATACATACACACATGCATACACACATACACATGCATACTCACATGCATATGCCTACACATATATATACATACACACATACACAAACACACACACACACACACACACATATATATATATATATATATATATATATATATATATATATATATATATATATATATATATATATATATATATATATATATATATATATATATACATATATATATATATATATATATATATATATATATATATATATATATATATATATATATATATACATATATATATATATATATATATATAATCCATTTTGTTTTATATGTATAGATATTATGGATCCTACTAGAGAGAGAAAGGTGAAAATTGTTCTCATAAAGAATGTTATGAGAGGGAAAGTTTCACTTGATTCTTTAGGGGCTATCATGCATGAGTATGTAGACATGCCCGATGAGCAATTAGACTTTACCATACAGATTCTTACCCAGCGGTCAAAGGAAGGCTCTTTGTGGCTCCATTTGCACGAAGAGAGTTATCTACCCATAAGTATTTATTTTCAAGACACCTATACTACATCTAGCTCGTGAGAGCCCAATAGAGGTACCTACGAGGACATGCATAGGTAGCCTGGGGCTGGAGTGGGACATAGAACCTAAGGGGAATATAATATACATGACGCATGGGTTGGAGTTTAAAAAAACAATGAAAGCTTTATGCGACTCCTACATCTATTTTGTTCACTTGAAATGGACGTAAGTATAAGTTTTACATATTAATTGAGAGAAAAATTTTATGTTAACTTATATGACTTTTTTCCTTCTGTAGTGAGTTTGATGAGAGAGACAAAAAGTAAGTACTTAGTTCATTGGAGACAAAATTTGGCACTCGACTATCTCATAAGTGGTGTTTAAAAGAGATGCGGATATTTATGGCACATCATTGTGATAATGCACTATATGCATTTTTTTTTTGTTTTATATATATATATATATATATATATATATATATATATATATATATATATATATATATATATATATATATATATATATATATATATATATATATATATATATATATATATATATATATATATATATATATATATATATATATATATATATATGTGTGTGTGTGTGTATGTATGTATGTATGTATATGTATATATATATGTACATTTATATTTATATTTATATATGTGAGTATGTATACATATGCATATATATGTACATGCATATATATATATATATATATATATATATATATATATATATATATATATATATATATATATATATATATATATATATATATATATATATATATATATATATATATATATATATATATATGTATGTATGTATGTATATATATATATATATATATATATATATATATATATATATATATATATATATATATATATATATGTGTGTGTGTGTGTGTGTGTGTGTGTGTGTGTGTGTGTGTGTGTGTGTGTGTGTGTAAGCCCAATAAATAACACATAGAATACAGTTAATCGACCTAATCCTTGAAAAAATTTGCAATCAACAAACCTTACCTGATGTGGTAGTAAAGTACAATTAATTAAAGTCAGGAAAGAGGGTTCTGATGTGTCAATGACCAACCATGCATGATGTGTTAGTCAAGTACAAGTAATTAAAGTCAGGAAAGAGGATTCTTGATGCGTCAAGGACCAACCATGCACACAAGTATATATATACACACACATGTTTGATATTCTCAACCATGCTTTTTTCCTACTTCAGTATACCCGTAGGCATTTTCCATATGGCCGAAGTATATATTCACATTGCACCTAGTTCTCACATCACTTGCGAGAGATATGTCTGTCCTCCCAATCTTATACCTCTATGTATAGCTATTCGAATCAACAAGGACCATAATAGATATAAAGATAAATACACATCATGTATATACACATACATATATATATAACACGCATGTAGATACAGACACATCACACATACATGCCTACATGCACACATGTATACATATACATGCATACACAATTATAAACACACTTGCATATATCACACAAATGCACATGCATACATACAGGTGTGCATACTAATACATGTATACATATCTCAGACACATGCACACATATACATTGATATGAAACACACATATGTGCATACAAACACATGTATACATATAACACACATGAATACACACACACATATATATATAGGCACACATATCCATACATATATGAGACAAATTTCATCCTCAAAAATAAAGCTATATAAAAAATTTTAGGCACACCCCCAAGCTTCATGTTCTAACTTAAAAGAAAATGCTTTCATCTTTGTGGTGGGATTTTACCTATATTCTAGTTGAATAATGGAGAGCCTATTGTTTGATACCCATTCAAATGATTCAAGTTAATGATCGATAACTAGAGTAGGATCTATTATCTAATCTACTCATTTGTTTTTATTATTGCCATGATTTTGGTAAGTCACCAACATAGTCTCATCTTCATTATCCTTATTGATTTCTATTATTTCTTCTATTGTTAAATTTATGTTCTTAAAAATGACATCATCTATTGATGGACTAGTATTGTATTCTAGTAATTCCTCTTCATCATTAGTAAAATTACCACGTGGAGTATTATCTTTGTTATCAAGTAGATTATTATCCTTGTCATGTACAATTATTCTAACTTCTCTTTAAGATGCCGATATATCAATATGTGATGATGAATCATGAACATGACTTTCTTTGATCTCTGTAATAATAAAATGTTCAAAAAATAATTGACATCTAGCTTGGACATGAATGACTTGTCACCAAGGATGAGCATTAGGGTTTCTATAAGAAATGCTTGTTCAATATCTCTAGGAAGAATATATGGTCCTTTAGTTAATCGCATTATTTTCAAAGAATCAATTGCCTAAAACTGAGATAGTTCCCTTCTCAATGTGGAATTACTACATTTATACTTAGCTCAAAACCAATCAACTTTCTAAATAACCTGTCAAAATATAAAAACACAAAAATTCATTGTTATGTGCTTAAAAAATAAGAAACTATATCATAAAAAATAAAAAGTTTTTTTACATGTTTGAACATATGAAATATTATTTCATAGATACCATCAACGAATCCTATGTAACAAAGTTCTCTATCTATAGGACTCATATCTTTTGAGATAGCACATGAAAGTTGCTTGAAAGAAGCAAAAATGTTGGAATCCTCTCTTTTATGTAAAGAATCAATCATTTTGATTCTAATATGCTGTCCAAAAGCCCACATATTAGTGAACATTGGAGCCTCCAATAAAAATTAAAATACTAAAGAGAAACTATATACATATATGTGAAAAAATAAAATATTATTAAAATAAAATTACCTTTCTTTCACAACTTGTCATTAACAATTTCTACTCATCTGAGATTCATTCATCATTTGCATTGGCTCATTGCATACAAGTATATAGCCAACCCGTCATGATATATTTGTATTCTCATTACTATCCAAATTACGTCTATATCTTTTGATTCTCCATCTTTTACTTTGGAGATTTTGAAGTTCCTGTTCATACTCACTAACAAATGCATGCATTCATTTGCTATTATATGCTATAAAAGTAGAAACATGACTTTTTTCTTGCAATGTAAATTAAAATGGAACTCCCTTACTTGATAATACCTAATCTATTATTTTTTAACAACACTCATTGGTCCATGCATGTGAGCTTCTTCATGAAATCTTTCAAGATACTCAATAACATAGTACATGCACTCCTCAAGCATCCACCCCTTTGCCATAGATCCTTTTGGTTTTGCTCTTTGTCACACATAATCTTTACTATTCCCATAAACCGCTCGATCAAAAACATCCATTGAGTGTTTACAACACTTGCAATCTCTATTTCATCCACAAGCTGGACTAATAAATGAACCTAGATATCAAAAAATGATGTTGGAGGGTCTTTCTACATCAAACATAGTAGCTCCCTACATTCACATTTCTTTTATGGGATCGAGTCTTTGTCAATCTCTTTTATTATCATAAATTATATTATAAAGAAATTAATTTGTAAATAAAAGATAGCAAATAGTCTTATATATTAAATATAAAAGTATGATAATTGCCTAATAAGCAATCCAAGATGATAGATCACGTCCCGTACTCCTTTTGTTGTACATCCATTGATAACTAGAGGTAGAATGTGCTTCAGAAAGTTATGCCAATCATATTTCTTTAACCTAGATAAACTCCTATCATCCATAGTAAACATGTTTCAGAAAGATGGTCCATAATCTTTAGGTGTTCAAATCGATTGAATCCTATTCTTGATAGTTTGCATCTCTTTTGTCATAAGTATTCAAGGAGTAGGTGCATAAGTTGTTTCTTGTCCATTTCTAGCAAAAATATGCCATAACTTTGGTTTTGAGATTTGATCCTTTAAATCATTTATTGATGCTATTGTGTTTTTTAATCCAAGAAGATGTTTCCATAATGAATAATCAATATTCTTGAATATATGCATAGGATCAAGAAGATGAAAGATCTTTAACTCTCTCCAATACTCTAAAGAATACCATATTGACATATTCTCTTCTAGCGCTAATTTTCCTTTAGCTCTAATCTTCACATTCTCATCATCTTCATCATCACTGACACTGACCTATTTCGATCTCTCCATTAAAATGTATCACTTCTCTTTTGCATCTTAATGGATAATCATCATGCAAGAACCACGGATGTCAGAGATAAATATTTTTAATGAGATTCTTACTATAATATGATCTCAACCAATCACCACAATAGGGGTAGGTCTTATATTGCTAAGTAGATATTCTTGCATCATGAAAACCTTAAAATAATAATTAGATTATCTCACATACAATTGTACACATATTAAATTAAAAAATTACATCATTACTTGAATAGACACCGTATCTGGAAAATCTTGTGCAGTCCAAGCCACAATTCCACGATCCATAATGTGCCTTTGATTAATGTTTTTTGATTCATCAATGACATTAATACCTATCCATAACTCTTTGAGATTGTCAATGAGAGGAGCAAGATACATATTCATGTATCTAACTTGTTTTTTCTTGGGATTAAAAGTGAAAGCATTAAATGTTTATTTTTAATGCTAAGGTATGGGAGGAGATTGTAGTTGATGGCTACCACTGGCCATGTTGACCATTTACTTGATTTCATTGAAAATGGATGAACCCTATCTAATGTAACTCCTAGCTTTAGATTGTGCCCTTGTGCAACATCAGGCCATCTAGAATCAATATGTTGAGAAGTTGCACTATCTATTGAAATTCTCATTGCTTCATTAGTACTTTTATGATCAAATTGTTGGAGTATAAGGTCTAGGAAAGCACGTGAACATCACAAGGAAGAAGAAGAGGCTTGGAGCACAACACACAATAATGAATGTATTACCCCTAGAATGTATAAAGATAAGTAACATGTTAGGGTTATATGCATATATACAAGCCGAGGGGAAAAAACCTCCTAGAAAAAGTGCCCCGATGGTCCTAGTGTGTTCACACAGATCACTACCTAAATATATCAAAAAATCCCCCCTACGAGTGATGCGGTGAATAAGGATCTTGCACTTAAGTATAAGGAAGTACCAAGCTATGTGGAATCAATCCACAAAAGAAAGTAAGCCCAGAGCTTTGAGAAAGGTAACCTATGAGATTTACCAAACTGACATGCACCAATTTATAGATCATGTGTTGCTTGGATACATTAGGTATCCCAAGCACACATTGATCTCTACATATTTCCTTCAAGGTTCTCTCACCAATATGCCCTAATGTTTTATGCCAAATGTCAAGCTCTGATAATGTTTGATCCTTGTAATTATAAAGTGCAGTATTCCTTGTATCTTCAAGTTCAAATGTAAATAATCTACCTGCCTTTTCTCCCTTGGAAATTCTCTTGAATCCATGTTGGGGATTCTCCACAAATGCTCTATATTTTTTGAACCTAACCTGCAAACCCTTTTCCACAATCTGTCCAACACTCATCAAGTTCTTGGTGATTGTCGATAAATAAAGAACCCTCCTCAATAGATTTCTATTCCCATCAGAAGTTTTAACATTTCCTACCTTGACCATTGAATGCTTGATGTCATCACGTGTTTGCACTTAGTGCTTTCCCTTGGGTTCCTCAAGATCAGAGAGAAGAGCTACATTGCATGCCACATGCTTTGAACATCCTGAGTCAATATAGAAGAGGTGTTCAACATTCATACCTTGCTTTGAAGTCATGTTCATAATCAAAAGGGAATCCTCTTGATCCTATGTGTAATTGTTGTAGTCTTTCCTTGATTTGTAGCCTCCTTCGTAGTTATTGTTGTAATTCTTGTTGTAGTTGTTGTTTAAGCTTTGAGTATGATTGAATCTTCCTCTTGATTGTGAGTAGCCACCTCTTTGATATCCTCTTCCTCTCTGATTCTTGTAGTTCCTATAGCACTCATCTAGTGTGATTAGACAATCCACATATGGTGCATGGGGAAGAGTTGAAAGGTCTCCCCCTACCTTGCTTACCTCCTTTTTCCCTACCTCTTGAGTTCCTAACTCTCCTTGCATAGTTAGCTTGGGAAGTAGTACCTTCATCTTCAATTTTTTTTCTTTTCCCTTTCTCTTTTGACATTCCTTTATCTGTGTATAGGGCAGAAGAGTTGTTACCTCTAGATGAATCTCCATTTTTGTTGAGCTTGGCTTCATGGGTAAAGATTTGCCCCATGAGTGAGGTAAGATTTGGAATCTACATGTCCATGGATAAATCCATGGCAGTTGTGAAAGCTTCCCATTTGTCATCTGCCTTGATGCCATTGATCACTTTTCTCAAAATTTGCTCCTCTTCAATCTCCTCTCCTATGCTTGCCAATTGATCAGCTACATCTTTGACTTTGGTCACATATTCGGCAACACTTTGCCTGGGTTGCTTCCTGTGAGTGGTAAAGTTAATCCACCACTGATTCTTTCTTGCTCTTGTATTCGAAGAAAAATATCAAGAAAATGTATCCCAAGTGTCTTGGGATGTTTTACAGTTCCTAATGCATGGAAGAAGGAAGTCAAAGATAGAGTTAAGTAAGTATGAACTTGCTAATGCATGTTTGGCACACCATGAGTTGAGTCTTTCAAGATCCTCTCTTGTAGATTGTCCTTTCCTTCTAAAAATCAGAATCTCCTCACCTCCTGATATGTATCCATAGAGACTCCTTCCTTGCAAGTATGTCTTCATCCTCAAGGACCATGCTTGGTAATTTTTCCTTTCCAATTTATCAATAAAAGAAGGGAAACCATCTCCCATTTTACCTCAACTTGGCTCTCATACCACTGTTGGGAAAGATGGATGGACACCTCAAGCAATGAGTTGGTACTGCTAATCCCTGTTTTGTGCTTGCCCTATTTTACTTCAGAGTTTTGTTGTAGGCCCTTTTAGCTCTCCAATGAAACTAAATAAGTGCCTATGTGCTTTGGAGATGATGCTTCAAACAATTTGATCAAAATAGATAAGTTTGCAACTAGCTCGTGATCAAAAAGCTGCTATTTTGGTATTGACACCTACTAGATGTTCTGCTTAGTACTCATAGTACAGTAGCAATTAGAAAAGTTCCTTCTAAGGGTATATAACTAGCTTAGAGAGCTAATGATTCCAAGTGGAATCACTTAAAATGATATACTATACTCTGAGCAATGTCTTTAACAAGTAGAAGCTTACCCCCGATATTTTAGGAACTCTCTATTATATGACCAGTGACCATTTCGAGATGATTTTCTCTCTATTGGCTGAATGAAACTTCTTCAAGCTTTGATTAGATTGTAGTAGACTTTGAGATGGTTCCAATGAGCTATAGATCATTGAAAAGGGTGGAGAGATCATTGAGATATGAGTATTACAAGTACACTGCTCTGAGTGACAATGACAAAGAAGGAAATGAACTTAGAGTACTCCTCTAAGTTAGGAGTGAATTTGACAAGCAAGATTCGTAGCTTTTAGATCTCCAACCTCCATGAGATATGTGGACTTACAATATTCCTTCAAGTCAAAAAGATTTTTACAAAACGTTAATGGTAAAAGCTTATATGCAATGGTTCATATGATCCTTCCATCGCTTGCACAAAAACTCCTTCAATGCTTAGGCAAGTGTGAAGGCTTGTCATTTACACCAACAAGGGTGAAGATAGAAAACTTGTGCTTTAGGTGCTTGTCTGCTAGTCATTCACAATCGAATTATCCTCTTCGTAAGGGGGAAGAAAAGAAAGGAGTACTAGGGACTAGTGCAACCCCTCATAAGGGCAAACTGGTCGTCCAGCTACTGTAGACTCTTGTAGCTCCTTTTGGAAGGAGGCAGAAGTAATGGGCAAGGATATAGAGCATACCCATTGTTTGATTCAATCATTGTGGTCAACATAGTTTAGACCGCATAACTTAGTTAAGCTTCATGGTAATATTTATGGGACGAGGGTGAGATTCATGATAGATGACTCCACCTCGCATAATTTCATAAACTATTCTATGGTCAAGAAGTTGAAGATTCCATAATAGCCCAATTCACATAAATACATAGTATCTATGATTCAAGGGTAAGATAAGAGGATATGGGATACTATGGTATTCAATTTGGAAATCCAAGTACAAGGATACACTAACCATGTAGACTTCCAAATAATGAAGATGGAGAGAGCACATCTTGTCTTAGGGAGAGAGTGGCTATGGGGATTTAGGGAGACACTTAAATGTAGTTATCAAAACAACACTCTTGAATTCATGAAAAATGGAAGTAAATTTTGTATTCAAGAAGAGAGAGAGAGACATAGAGAGAGAGAGATGTACCTGATTCTCCTCTCATATCATCTTTAACATTGCATAGTTTGCCTCATTTTGAGCATGTATAGGAGATCTTTTTATTGTACACCTGTACTTTCCAGTTCACTCTTGCAATCGATGAAACACAAAGGCCAAAGATTCCATTAGAAATAACACCATGTTTTCCACTTTCAAAATCGATTCGAAAAAACAGCCTTAATGAGTCAATCTCATTCGCCGTTCTTTCACTTGGTACATATAACCTTTGGAAAGAGATATTGCAGCTACACCAGTGCTACAGAGATAGACCCCCTCAAAGAGATAGCTTCATCAACATCATTCTATGGCACACGAGCTCTTTTCATTGCCAGGTATGAAGAATTAATTGGAGGATCCACAAAGGTAGAAGCTACAACCAAGTATAACTATCATAGACAAGCCTTGAGATTGGATGTTTTACCCTTGTTGATTTCTTTTCCTCTTCTTTTGGTGGAATGCAACATTGATTCAGTTTTGTGCGAGAATTTATCTTCTTGAAAAAGCAAGTGCATTGAGCCTCTTGATCTCTGCAAAGTACACCTACTAATAAGCCATATGATTCTCTATTGGAACAACCCCACTAGGACTAACTCGAGTATCAAGTGCGTAGGAGAAGAACAGATGAGGTGGTGAAGTCAACCGTCAATGCCCACATTACCTGATGAATCCATTATTTCTGCACCACTCTTATTAAAGTGAACTTCGAGTCCACGATTTGTTTTGCAGAAACTGACAACAAATTTCTTTTGAGTGTAGGTACATAGAGAACATCAGATAACTTTTTCTCAACACCTAGAGAAGTGATAAAAGAGATGGTTCCAGTTCCTTTGGCTGGACACTTGGAGTCATTTCCCACCACCACATTGATGGATTCCCGCACAGGCACTAGGGAACTATACCAATCCTTTTTAATGATCATATGGCGAGAAGCTCCACTATCTAAAATCCATGGTTCATCAACACGAGCTTGAGCAGATGAACATGCGTCTTCAATAGCTACCCAAAGTTCCACCTCTATGTTGTTTGAAGACTCTTTGTTCTTCCACGATGATTTTACAGTCCCATTCCGTTAATCAACTTGCTTCTTTCTACAATCCTTGATGGCATGGCCTTTCTTTTCACAATAGAAGCAACTTCCTATGAACTTTTTCTTCTTTGGATTCTTCTTTGATACATCAAAAGAGCCTTTACCTTTTGCATTTGTTGAAAATGCAACATCACTTGTACTTTGCTGATTCCTCAACCGCATCTCTTCTTCTAAAAGCATAGCACAAAACTCTTCAAATGTTAGGGGAGTTGGTCATACCTGAGTGTTAAGGGCTGTTACTAATCCATCATACTTTGCTGGAAGAACACGTACACATCTTCGAGCCAGCTCTTCTGGTGTTATAACAACACCAACTGCAGCCAATTGGTCTTAAAGATGTTTTATCTGTTTGATAAAATCTTCAACCTTTTCAGAATCAAAATGCTTTTCATTTGCCAACTAATTTTCTAAATTTTGTATCCTAGTGTGGTTCTTGCTCTCATATTGTCGCGCCAATGTGCCCCAAGCCTCATGTGCTTTAGTAGTATGTTGAACTAAAGTAAGCACAAAATCACTTACACTAGTGACAATTGCACATAATGCATCAGCATTCCGCCTCTTCAAAGCTCCTAGAAGATCTGGATCTAGCTGAATCATCAATCTTGAATTAGCTGGATCTTCACTGGTATAGGCTCTGGATCCAATCCCGTCCGTCCCATGACAGTGTGAAGTAATTCATAGGAGTCCAAAATTGCAGAAATTTTGAACTTCCAGAGTGTATAGTTGGATCCATCCAGCTTCCATTCAATGAATGTAGTTGGACGAATTCAAATAGGTGCAGCATTAATATTAGCTGAAGCACCAAGACCAGTGTTGGATGATGAAGCCATCATGTAATCACTCGAATAATCTACTGATATTCTAGTCTGCTAGTAGGCTAAAATAATGATACTTCTCAAGCTATTCGAACCTTACGGCTCTGATACCATGTAAGACAATAGTTATGCAATATAACACAAGATCAGTAGAAGAGAAGATAACAGATATAAGACAATCTCAACAATTTTCTACTAATAGCAAGTACAAAGATGATGGCGTTCTCCACCCGTGCGCTCTCAAGGTAGAGCTTAAATGGTGATCTAGACAACTCTAGGTAGGGAGATACAAGGTAGAGGTATGCTGGCTCAACTCAATGTCTTAGGTAGTGCAGAAGTTATGTATATATGATCATGCGTGGCCTTCCGTGGATGGCTATACATGGGTGGTAGATCATGGGCGGCCACCGCTCGCGCAATTGCCATACACGGCTTAGACCAGTTGAACCGACCTAACATATATAAATGATTTTTGACTCCAAGAGGGAATATTCCATGGAATATTCCCTTTACCGTCGCATCGGGGGCGCTACCCCGGGACCCCCACCAGGGGACCTTGGTAACTCCCTTTCCTTACAATACCTTACATGGTCCAATATGGCCTTCATCCAACATGCAAGTTGGGATTCCCATCAATTGGGTAATGCACGCTTGGCTTCTCCTCATAATGGGGGCCTTAGAAAATGTGCATATAATCATGAGAGGTAAACATTGATCATATACTAACATAATTATGTGTACTTATATTTACCATAGAGAACTAGTTCTTTATATATTTAATTAGTTGTACTAATTTGTCCTAAAACCTTGGTTTTTTCATTTAGTGAATTATATATACTATTTTCATCCTAATGTAAAACCCTAAATCGCTAATCCTAAAATGCTAACCCTAAAACATGTATATGTGTGTATGTGTGTATGGGTGTATGTATATGTGACTTTATATGTGGGTATGTGCATGTGTATGTATGTATATATGTGTGTATGTGTATAAGTGTGTATGCATGTGTGTATGTGTGTAGAACCCTAAAACCCGAACCCTAAAACATGTATATGTGTGTATGTATATTTGACATGTTTGTGTATGTGTATTGGGTTTCTTTGTGTGTATGTGTATGTGTATGTATGTATATATGTGTATATGTATATGTGTACGTATGCATGTGTGTTGTGTAAAACCCTAATCATAGAACTACCCTAAAACATATATATATGTGTGCATGTGTGTATGTGTATTGTGTGTCTGTATGTATATATCCATGTGCTTGCATGTATGTATGTAAAACCCTAAAACCCTAATCCTAAAACCCTAACCCTAAAACATGTATATATGTGTTTGTGTGTTTGTGTGTATGTGTGAATGTATATGTGGCATGTGTGTGTATATGTGTATATATATGTGCATGTGAGTGTGTGCGTGTGTGTGTCTATGTGT